>KN818262.1:0-18923 GCA_000827485.1 Amanita muscaria Koide BX008 | reverse complement strand
TCCGGGTGCCAATGCACACCCATCGCACTGACAATCCGCCCAATGATGGACCCTCCACATCCACCACACGAGAGACCGCTGGCTTGTGGTCGAGTCTGAACCACACTAGTGCCAGTGGTGCGGTCAGCTAACGCAGGAACTGACTTGGCTCGTTGTTGAGGTGAACGGATTACAGGTGTGGGTTGAGATTGCGGCCGTGATCGAGAGCCATTGTTGGAGGTCTCGCCTGATATGGATATGCTCGGTAGACCACCTCCGCCAACGCTAGAAGAAGCCTCTTCTGCTCCGTCGATATTGATATCAGGAACACCGAACACCTGTACCTTTGGCACACTAGGAGGACCCTCTCCTTCGCCCTGTACATGTATTACTGGCATCTGTGGCGACGCTTGCGATGCATCATGCACCGACGGAGACTTGCCACCTGGCTTGTCCCTGTTCCCTTGATCATCCCCAAGAACATTAACCACAATCTGTGGACCAACATTGCTGCTCGGACCACGGGAACCCTCCGCATCACTGTCACTGGCACTCAGATTTCCGCCACTCCCGTACCCACTGCTCACGCTACCAACAACACTTGCCGCTTTCCCCATCCGGGGGATATCAGCCACCTTATCCCGCCCACCAACAGGGAGTGGCGATTCGACGGGAAGAGAAGGAGGCCGATAGACATTCATCTGCGCTTGAGGAGGGTGTCTGATTGGTGGCTGCGGCTGCTGTTGGGTTTGTGGTGGCTGCGGCTGCGGACGGGGTTGGGGAGGTAAAGGTTGCTGCCTGGAACGAGCAGGAGGTGGCTGAGGAGGATGTTGAGATACGTGGTTTGGCTGGTGTTGAGATGGATGTTGTTGTGGCTGTTGAGTTTGTGGCAAGTGTTGAATGATAGGCTGACGGTACTGCTGTATACTAGGGACCGCGGGTTGCGAGTGTTGAAGAGGTTGCTGATGCGAGGGCCCTGGTTGTGGATGATATCGTTGCTGTTGGGATAACGAAGGTTGGGGCAACGGAGGCCGACGAGGCTGTGGCAATTCTTGTTGGGTATGAGGAGGAAAAGGCCCAGGCGCAGGTGGAGGTGGAGGTTGTACAGGATGAGCACGCCATTGAGGTTGATGTTGCTGCTGCTGCAATTGGGGTGGAGGTTGGTGTTGCACTGGCTGTGCCCGCAAAGCCTGTCTCTCCATCGCTT
Source organism: Amanita muscaria Koide BX008 (assembly GCA_000827485.1). Taxonomy (NCBI): domain Eukaryota; kingdom Fungi; phylum Basidiomycota; class Agaricomycetes; order Agaricales; family Amanitaceae; genus Amanita; species Amanita muscaria. The sequence goes on along the minus strand of KN818262.1, from coordinate 17,737 downwards.
CCTTCCATATTTCCTGAGCTCTCTCACGACCCTGCGCAGGCTGAGGAGGAAGATCGCGTCTTCTAGTTGGTGCGGAAAGTACATGAGCCGGAGCTGGTGCTGGTGCCGGAGCGGAGGACAAAGGAGCATGAACGTTCCTATATCCATCCGCTATTCCGTAACCATTTATCAAGCTACTACCCCCGCTACTGGTCGGTGGTAAAGGTCGATGCTGAGATGGATGCGAATGATAGGGCGATTGCTGCGGTTGCTGTTGCTGTTGGGCGTGTTCCTGCCAAAACGCTTGCGACGACCGAAAATTCGAAGCCCCAGCCAAGGGTTGAGTATACCTCTTCGCCGGCTCTGGAGGCTGAGGTTGAGGAGGATGCATCTATATCCGAGCCTGAGGTTGAGTGACCGGTTGACTCTGCACCGGTTGAGCCTGAGATTGTTCCACTCTCGACCTGATCTGTTCGTATGCCTTTGACGGTGACGAGGATGACGAAGGACCATAATTCGATGGTTGATTGGTGTTTACCTGTGGCAATGGCCGGGTATATGAATAAGAGTGCGAAGATGACGAATAGCCTGGTGATGGGGATCGTCTGAGAGAAGCTGGCGGCGGATCGTCTAGATTCATGTACCCTTGCCCTGTATTCAATGGCCGAGGTTGACCAGACGCTGATGACGCGTACGAAGTAACTGGTGTCGAGTTAGTCGACGTCGTGGACACAGGTGTCGATGACGAGTTGGAAGTTCTCGTCATGGGTGTGTACAGTCCCTGACTGGAACGTGTTGATGGTCGCGTGCCTGGCTGAGGGTGGGAGTAAGGCTGTGCATGTGGTTGTTGGTTTGGCTGATAGTCAAAGTACCCCGCATCCCGTTTCGCAGGTGATGCTGAACCGGGAGCGAAAGAAGATCCAGGCGGCATGCCATCGGCAGGTGTACCTGGTGTTCTAGGTAAACGAGGGAGACCCGCAGGCCATCCATTTGAATTACCTCCCGGAGTGTTGCGTGACACGGTAGACTGTGATTGCCAAGTGTAGTCTTCACTTCTGGATTGACGGTGGTGCAGAAGAGGCTGTGAAGTCTGATTGCCTTTGATGTTCATTGATGCAAGCTGAAGAGACATTTCCGGCGTCTTCTTCTTTGACTTGCATGCTTCAGTTGCTCGCTTCTTGGGTTTCTTCCTAACTTCATGATCCGATGCTGATTCTTCTTCATCCTCTTCACTCTCTTTTCCTTCCTCGTCCTCGTTACTCTCGTCCTCTTCAGACCCATCTTCCTCCTCTCGCAACCCCCGACTCTTCAACTTCTTCTGCTTTTCCTTTGGCTTCCCCTTGGATTTTGCTTTCGACTTTAACACCTTGGTCTTCACGCTCTTCTTCTCGCCATTCTTCATCTTCGATTTTTTCTTCTTAGGCGGTGGTAGATCTTCACTTTCCTCGCTCTCCTCACTCTCATCCTCATCTTCACTTTCTTCTTCTCTAAGATGGCCACGGCGCCCTTTCTTCCTTTCAACGTGTGTATGGCGTCCATCTATATCACGATCGTGCTTTAACGAATATTCATAAGCGTATGCAGGCGTATAATCGCCTTTCCGATGCGAGGGTGTTTGAAGGACGAGAACAGCAGGAGGCTTGGGAAGACCAGGATCTAAATAAACCTTTTTCTTCTGTTTGTGCGTGCCGACATCACGAATGGCTGATGAAACGGTATGAGGGTGCGATTGAGTGCGACGATGACCTCTGGCAGGTAGATCAAGGATGCCATACTGCGGGCTGGGCGGCACCGATGAAGATTCGTCTTCCTCTTCAGTAGCTTCTTCCTCTTCAGATGTCCCTTCATCTTCTTGGATTTGATGTTGGACCGGGCCAGCATAAGTTGCTGGTGCGCGTCCGTGCCAAGACATGTGTTTACGCGCCTGATCAACGACAACTGAGTTGTTGGGAGGACCAGCACCAGGCTGGTTCGCAATGGAATGTCTACTATTCGGCGCGGATGGTGGTTGGTTAAACTGATGAACGTGGTGGTTATAGTTATTATAATTGTAGTTGAAAGTGCGACCAGTGACGCTGCTGGCGGTTATACCGCTACCGCTGCTGGAAACCGTCGTGCCGACGTTGTTGTTGGTAGTGGTGGAAGTGTTTGTGGTGGTAGTTGTAGTACTCGTGGTGGACGTTCGAGCAGTGGGGATAGGTAAGGGGATAATAGCGGGGCTCACCATCCCCATCTCCGCTTGTGTAAGCCATTTCTTCCTCGGAGACGGTGCTGTAGAAGGCTGCTGCTGCGGCACTACTTGTTGGGAAGGTACAGGAAGATGAGCAGGAGGCTGCTGCTGCTGGGTGCGTTTCCAGAATGGCACGAACTTGGAACCGTCAGAGGCAGTAGCGAGCGGAGGTAACACGCGATCTGAGTCGAGATGACCTGGACGACCTGAACCGACGGCCGTAGATGTCGGTGGTAAAGGCCGATGGTTCAGCTCAGCGGTGTTGGTGGCGAGCGAACGCGTTTCGCGCTGTTGTTGACGATGATGGAAGGATTGATAAATGCTCATAATGGCCAAGTCGCCATGCGCGCATGCACACGCCGCTCGCCTAGCTTATCCCCAATACCTGCCATTCGTGCTCGGGGTGACCAAAATGTACAGCTTGGCGATTGGAGCATATTATTGGTGTTCATACAGCCTTACAGGCAACACATACACAGAACGTTATTAGTACCTGTGCGATTACTTTCTACGCGCTTCCATCCTACTGCCGCCGTCGCTGCCTGAGGCTAGGGAGTTATTCTTCGAGCACATCCGTGACTGAGTGTCGCATCTCCCCTTTGCGTCCTGATATTTCTTATCGTCGTGGGTGTTGCTCCGCCCTGGTCGTGACTGACCAAAAAAGGCAACCATCAGCCACGTCTTCAGTAAAACGCGCCCTCACCGCTCAAACAGTCCGCACGCTCGCGGACGGTCCATTCCCCAACCATGTCCGTAATGCTAACAAAGTTTGAATCTAAAAGCAACCGCGTAAAGGGTAAATCACCCCATTCCATATTTTAAATCTAGGTCCGGGTCCAGGAAACTGATTCACTCGCTTGTCAAATTAAGGGCTTGCTTTCCATCCGACACAACCTTTGCTCGCCGCAGCCTTGCACAATGGGAGTGTGCAGTTGTGGAACTACAGGATGGGCGTCCTTGTGGATCGGTTCGAGGAACATGAAGGTAGTCACTTCTTGCAATTTAGCTTTTTGCGCCTAACTATGAACTACATATCATAGGTCCCGTTCGTGGAGTTGCGATACACCCTACTCGAGCGCTTTTAGCTACTGGTGGAGATGACTCTAAGATCAAGGTCTGGGGTGAGAGTCGGCACGATTTTTCGTCAGATAGGGAATCGCTCATTCCATCCATAGATATCCGACCGCAAAACAGACGTTGTCTGTTCACTCTTCACGGACACTTAGACTACGTCCGAACTGTTCAATTTCACCATGAAATGCCTTGGATTGTAAGACAACATCCCGCATATCCTCACTTCCTCGTTCACTAACCATATGCGTTTCGCTCTGACCAGCTCTCCGCATCCGACGACCAAACAATACGCATATGGAACAGTACATCAAGAAACTGCATTGCCGTCCTCACAGGACATTCCCACTACGTCATGTCTGCACAATTCCATCCAAAGGAGGATCTCATCGTCTCAGCATCCATGGACCAAACCGTCCGAGTTTGGGACATATCTACCCTCCGAAAAACATCACCCAACACCAGCGGCCCCGGTGGAATGAGCAACACCAATTCAGGGGGGTTCGAAACCTTTGACTCGTTCTCTACCGTCAAACACGTTTTGGAGGGCCACGATCGAGGTGTCAACTTTGCCGTATTCCACCCAACATTACCCCTCATCATCTCCGCCGCGGACGACCGTGTCGTCAAAATATGGCGGATGAGCGAAACCAAAGCCTGGGAAGTCGACTCGTGTCGTGGTCACTTCAACAACGTCTCCAGCGCACTTTTCCACCCTAAACACGAGCTCATCGTTTCTTGTGGTGAAGACAAGACCGTCCGAGTGTGGGACCTCACAAAGCGGACGGCTATCCAGACTTTTAGAAGAGAGCAAGACCGATTCTGGGTACTCGCCTCTCATCCAAACTTGAACCTCTTCGCAGCAGGACACGACAGCGGTCTGATCGTGTTCAAATTGGAACGTGAACGTCCTGCTTTCTCAGTCCATCAGGACACGTTGTACTACGTCCGGGACAAATACGTCCGCTCGTTTGACTTTGGAACGGGTTCGGATATAGGACTTTTGAGCGTACGCAAGTTTGGAAGTCCGTATATGCCGCCGAGGACGTTGAGTTTCAACCCTGCTGAGCGTGCTGTGCTCTTAACCATCAGCTCGGACAATGGTTTGTATGAGCTCTCGACGCTTCCCCAACAAGCGCAGGGAGAAGTCAAGGATTCCGGTGCGGAAGGAAAGAGAGCGAGCGGCCAGAGTGCGATATTCGTAGCGAGGAACAGATTTGCAGTGTTGAACAAGACAGCCCAGGTTTGTGTTTTCTTCTCTCGTGCGAGGCACGCATATAGCCGTGACTCATATCGGCTATATTTGCTAGCTCATAGAGGTTCGCGATCTGTCAAATTCGGTGGTCAAGAGTATCAAGGCACCAGTTCAGACGAACGAGATATTCTATGGAGGGACTGCGTGCCTGATTCTGAGCTCTACGTCGAGCGTCGTGTTGTATGATATCCAACAGCAAAAAACAATTGCGGAGATCAACAGCCCCCCTGTGAAGTATGTTATTTGGAGCGCCGATGGTCAATTGGTGGCTCTTATGAGCAAGCATAGTCAGTTTTTTCCTTGGTAACACAAATGGTGATATTCTAACGAGTGCATTTGCAGCTATCATGATCGCGAATAAGACTTTCTCACAACACAGCTTGATTCACGAGACCATCCGCATCAAATCGGGTGCTTGGGATGACTCGGGTGTCTTTATCTACTCTACCCTTAACCACGTCAAGTATTGCTTATCCCAAGGGTGAGTGCGGTTGATTTCTGGTTTGAATAGGTATTCATGTAGTCTTATCAGTGACCATGGTGTCATCTGCACGTTGGACAATCCAGTCTACCTCACTCGTGTCAAGGGCAAAACGATCTACTGTCTCGACCGTTCAGCACGTCCTCGGACTATCACGTTCGACCCTACAGAATACAGGTTCAAGCTCGCGCTCTTGAAGCACAACTACGAGGAAATGTTGTATATAATCAAAACCTCTACACTCATGGGCCAGAGCATCATCGCATACTTGCAACAAAAGGGATTCCCAGAGGTAATTAACACCCTAATCCGGGCCTTATATTCACTCATCTTTGTTTCAAAGATCGCTCTTCACTTTGTGCAAGAAACGAATACTCGCTTCGAGCTTGCAATAGAATGCGGTAACCTGGATGTGGCAATGGAGACAGCCAAGACAATAGACCGACCTGAATGTTGGGACAAGCTGGCACAGCAGGCGCTTAAGCAAGGAAACCACAAAGTCGTTGAAAAGGCATACCAGATGACAAAGAACTTTGATAAGCTATCGTTCCTATACCTCGCGACAGGAAGCACAGAAAAGCTGTCAAAGATGCAAAAGATTGCTGATGCAAGAGGTGATCCAATGTCCAGATTCCATAATGCCCTGTATACCGGAGACGTTGAAGGGCGGATTGCTACTCTCAGGGACGTGGGACTGCGTAAGTTTCATTCTTGCGTACGAAACACACGAGTGAACTTCCTGTTTTCCCAGATCCTTTGGCATACCTAACTGCCAAGACCAACGGCTACGAAGAACTAGCGACAGAGATTTTGGAAGCAGCAGGTCTCACTGAAGCCGACATTGACGACGTGCCCGACTTTGGTCCGTCAACACTCAAACCCCCACCAGTCATCACACCCACAACTGACCTCAACTGGCCACTCGTACCTGCCGGAGAGAACTTCTTCGACCGGGCACTTGCGAACGGGACGCTTGAGGGGATCGAGCCATCCACCTATGCCAATGGAGACGCCGGTGCTGGCGCTGCGTCTTCAGCGTTGGATGCATGGGCTCGGGAAGAAGAGGTTCAAGATGAAGTGGTTGACGAGGGTGGATGGGAGCTGGACGCCGATGCGGGAGAGTTCCAGTCTGCTCAAGATGACGAGGAACCGGACGCGGTATCGGATGAAAGTGAACTCGGAGCTGGTGCTGCACCAGGAGTGGACGAGACTGAGTTGTGGGTGAGAAATTCCCCCCTTGCGGTGGACCATGTAGCCGCCGGGTCGTTCGAGAGTGCTACGCAGGTGAGCTTTCGTTTTCGTGTTAGTTGAGTTTTGGAAAACTAACGTGTTTGTTCCTCAAGCTACTCAACCGTCAATTTGGTGTGGTCAATTTCGCACCGCTGAAACCGCTCTTCTTGTCGGTATACCGGGCATCGCATGTGTACATCTCTCCGGTAGCATCTCTGCCGCCTCTTCAAATTCACGTAAGGCGCAACCCATCAGAGTCTGCCCCCAGCCGCGTTCTCCCGGTTGCTGCGAGATCATTGCAATCGATCCGAGCTGAGCTCTCGGAAGGATACCGCTCTGTGGCGGGTAACAGATTGGCAGAAGCACAGATGACGTTCCGATCTGTGTTGCATGCGCTTATTTTGGTTGCAATATCCTCTGATGATGAAGCAAAAGAGGTGAGCGGTTTGCCCCTCAAGTTGATGGTTAGACGCTGACCTACTTACTCTGCAGTGGAGAGAAACAGTGACATCAGCACGCGAATATCTTCTGGGAGTGTCGATCGAACTGGAACGTCGACGAGTAGCTGAACAAGAGCCGGACAATGTCAAGCGCAATCTCGAACTTGCAGCGTACTTTGCACACTGCCAGTTGCAACCTTTACACCTACAGATCGCTCTTCGAAGTGCTATTGGGGTGTTCTCGAGAGTCAACAACCACACCCATGCCGCTCTGTTCGCCAGGCGTCTACTGGACCTGAACCCTGACGCGAGGATTGCCGCTCAGGTGCGGGATGTCTTCACCATGTTTTGAAGTGGTTTTCTGACGATTTTTTTAGGCTCGTCAACGAATTGCTGCGGGGGAACGTAATCCGCGCAACGCGATCGATATCACATACGACGAGCATACGACATTCGACATCTGCGCCGCTAGCTATACGCCGATCTACAAGGGGACTCAAGCAGTGCGGTGCCCGTACACAGACGCGTCGTTTTTGCCACAATATGCAGGGCAGTTGGACCCTCTTACACAGCTTACCGAGATTGGAGCTGCAGCATCTGGTTTACCGGCGGCGTGGTAGAGGGAGGTACTTAGAAAGATTCAAAAAAAGTTGGATGGGCATTTCACTTTCTTTCCTACATTGTACCTAAAGTACATTGCGAAAGGTCGAAATTTTTATTTAATTTTTCTCATGTGCGAAAATAAAATGCAAATATAATATTTATTTATTTAGTACAGCAGATGAGTTGCTCTGATTGGTTGGCAGTAGGGTTAGGGTTAGGACTACGAAGGGACCAAAAAAAAAAGATGGCCTGCCCAGCCAGAATCAGCCATGGCAGGACTGGAAAATATTGAGACGGTGCATGAGCCGAAGCCCATACAAACAGCAGCCGCCCCCTGAGGACAGGGTCGCCGTGCTATGGGGGATTTCCACGGCCCGTAATCCCAGATCCATGAAGGAGATTACGCCATCAAGGTAAGTATGAGTTGTTCAAGTGCTTGGGGCCTGGTTTATATACCTTTCCAGCGTGCGCACGGACCATCTGGGAGAAGTTTGTATTTGATTGGTGGCGAGTTCCGGGTTTGATATCGGCTAATCGGCATGACGGATTGCGATTACCGTTTTAGGTAGAAATCCTACGCTACACCTACACTGAACCAAGACGGAGACAAGCGTGGAAGGGGGAAGAGACTTTGAACGAAGTGGCCTATATAATATATCTATATTATTATTTTTATGGGCGTGCTGGGACTCACACCTTTTCTCCAAAAGACTTGGTAAGTTGTGCCGATTCTAGGAATGTGGCCACTAGATGCTGAACTCTCTGCACAAGTCCAGGAGTAATTAAGAGCATACCGGATCGTTTAAGGGGTTTAACAGGCAAGAGGATCGTCATGTAAGGGAGTGCTCATCAATTATCGGTGCAACTATTACTGACTTGATTCGCCGCGTAGTGATGGAACGCTCATCACTCAACGATTGCATTTCGCACCCGTTCCTCATCAGTACCGACACGTGTTGGGGTGGTACAGACTTGCAAAGGAACTTGAAGAGTCTGGTGTAACAGCTGTATGCGTTTTTGACGGGAAGGAACGGAACCGTGCAAAAGCTCGCGAGGTACGCGTTTTACGCTCGTGTTTCTTTCAGTGAGTTTTTTACACTATTAACATTCTGCAGTCATTCAGGCGCAAAGAGGCCCACCAGCTGGTCGTAGCGCGTAGTTCGCTGGAATTGAAACGCCTCCGACGACTGCAAAGACTCGAGAGTGTTTGGCAGCGCTGGCAAGCTCTCGACCATACGGACCGAAACCACGTCTCTGACCTAATAAAAGCACTCGATATCCCCAAGGATATTACCGTTCTCTTGGAAAATACGCGTGTTCCTCTGTCTTCAATGGAGCCGCCACCGTCGGAAGAGGGCAAGTGCTGCTTTGCACCTCGTATCCTTTGACTCAGCTCCACTTTCTAGATGTGGTTGATCAAGACGCTAACGAAGACGATCTTCACGTATTTGAAAAGCCCGTGACACGCCCATTAGAAAACTCAGCAGAAAGCGAGGCGGAACTCTCATATTCTTCTTTTCAAGACACGTTATTGCCTTCTTATGATCGCATACAAGATCAACCTTTTCCGGTGATAATAGAACCTGAACAAGGAATTCGGGGTATATTGCCTTCGGAAATACCACGAGCTATTGCATCATTGTTTCTCGACTATCGCACCAGCGTGTCTCAACTTGCGTCTCTACCGTCCACAAGCCCAGAGATCCCTCTGTTTCCCTTACTCGAAATCAGCGTAGACTTGACAGCCCGCACGGATCTGCTCATGAGCAAGGCACAAATCCAATTGACACTAGAAGAAGGGCAGCTCTGGACAAAGATTTTTGCTTTCCAAGATTATCCAGAATCAGCCACCGATATAGGTGTAAACCAGCTCGCTGAGAGAAGCGGCGCCATGTCTGCGTCTTATCTTCGCCGAGCAGATACACCGGCGGCAAAGACGTACGACGAAAGTAGAGAAATCTTGCAAGCTATGGGAATACCATGTATCGAGTCCACTGGCGCTTTTGAAGCTGAGGCCCTAGCATCAGCCATTGTCTGCCGGGGACAGGCCGATTACGTCGCAAGTGAAGATACGGTGAGTAAAAAAAAGCTGCGTTTTATTTAACCAAATTCGCTTTACACTGGTTGGTTAGGACGTGCTTGTATATGAAGTTCCTCTTCTGCGAAACCTTACCAACAGGAATGAACCCCTAATGATGATGTGCGGTGCCGATATACGGGCCGTTCTCGAGCTTGGCCGTGAATCGTTCATCGACTTTGCTCTTCTTCTCGGTACGGACTTTTCTGAGCGTATCAAGAACATTGGTCCCTCGCGTGCGTTGAAGTTCATCAAGGAATACGGCTCTATTGAACGGGTGATCGAATCCGAGGTGAAATATCCGCCTCGGCTGTCTACAAAAGCGTATCTGGCACAAGTCGAGAATGCGCGGATGGTATTTCGGACACTTCCTTCTGTTCCGGACGAAGTCGAGATGGCCCATCGACCAAGAGACGACGCGGAGGTCGTTCAGCTTTTGCAAAGGTTCTCGCTTGGTCGTGAGGTTCTCCAGCATGAAACGTGGAATTACGAGGCAGCGTTGGCGGGCAACTATTTTGCAGACAATCCGAAGCTGTATTAGAGCAGATATAGATGAGATGGAACGGATGTGTATAACTCAGCGAGAGCAGTGCGTGGCCCGGGTATATCGGTGCAAGAGCTTTACGATATATGTGGGTTTACTGCTGTTCGGAAAGAAATTTGAAATAGGTACATGCAACGCAATCGTCCTGGCTTGAGCGATGTTAGCTTTACGATATACTTATGTGAGTTGCTGTTTCGCGGAAAGAATTTTGAATATAATGCAGGCAGCGACGGCAGCAGTAGGATGGGGGCGTAGAAAGTAATCGCACAGGTACTAATAATGTTCTGTGTATGTGTTGCCTGTACGGCTGTATGAACACCAATAATATGGCTCAATCGCCGTGATCGGGGTCATGTGCACTGATGTACTATACTAGTATGCCAAATGGAATACATTATTTCGCCCGGACCAGCCACCGGCGACGACACTGGCGTTGGCAATGTATTAATGCTATCTTACGCCACTTACGCGACTGTAAGTGTAACGGCACAGCATGGGGCCCTGAAAGGCTAAAGCGCAGACACTGGGCGCCCGCGGCCCGAGAGCTACGGTATCAGCGTTACCCCGGAGCTATGTTCGATTTCGAAAGCAATTAACATACTTAGGAGTTTGTCCTTGTTGAGCATATATAAGTTCCAACACCATGTAAACAACCTTAGTGCTGGCCAGTGCGTGTTGTTTCCTTCCCTTTGACCTTTCTCAATACTTTCAATTTTCAACTTACAATGTTCTCTTCTAGCTCCCTTGAAATACATCACCTAATTCTTCTGTCCTAAACATGCGTTTCTCTACCGTCGTCATCTCTTCTGCTTTCGTGCTTGCTGGCATGAGTGCTGCGCGATTTGCTGGCTCTGACTTGTGCGTACTAAATCTTACTTCGCTTGACTGGAAATTTTCATTTTTTCCCATCAAAGTGAGGTCGAGGCCCGAGCATTCGACGAGGAGCCTGAACTCTACGCCCGTGGAGGTGCTATGTCAAAATTGACAGGAGGCAACAAGCCCCCGAGCTACCGCACTGCGGCGAGGGACCCGCTTCCTCGTTACGAAGGCAGCCCTAATCATGTTCCCCACCTTGACAGTTTCCGGACAGAAACTGACTACTCGCATAACCACAAGTTATCCTCATCCACATCCCGCCACCGCCGGCGTTCTTATTATCCGTCGAATGACTGTAAGCACCGCAGTATTTACACTGCTTGGGGACAGTACCTGACTATCTCTAGATGAGCTGGTGGCTCGTGGAAAGGGCCATCCAAAGATTGGTGACGGTCAACCGCTGAGGCAAATGGACGTGACAAGAAGCCCACATATTAACAAAGATTTCAGGGAGCAAATCGAGATAAAGAGCAGGCCTCACCGGATTGATGTTTTTGGACCCTCGCATTCCCGAGGGGATGTCGGGATCGGATCCGTGACCTCGGTATCTCCGACCAAGCAAAAAAAAAGATTCTAACATCCCGAAATAAATGTCTCAAATGAGTAGTTGAGGGTTCATATATTCATAGCGGGACGGTGGTGAATATTTGAATCCCTACACTGTTCCGAGCACCGTTGAGAGTATGGCATGGCACGTACATACTGATACATACTGACAGTGGATTGTCTAATCGGGTTACTCGAGTCGGGTTACTCTGTTGCTCCACACTAAGTTCTGCACGACCTCTTCTTGCCTTGATGGGGCCCTGGAATGACGGCCGGCTGGGGAACTCTAAGGGAAGCTTGAATATCTAAATACTGGGGCGGAAAGCAACATGATTTCCTTTAATGCTGGTCGTTCACGACTCATCTCTCGCAGGACTGGTTTCCTGCTTCGTACTCATTATCTTTGATTATCTTATTGGTCATGCTGTCCAGCAGGTTTGCGTGGCTTTTCTCCCTCTTTGTTGTTACAGTAGTGTCTGCGTGTCTGATCTCAGAGAGACCCGACGTGCTTGAGGCAAGTTGTACTTGTATTCAAATTGAACCTTGCCAACATCCTTGCCATTTAATAGGCTCGTTTCTGGAATGGACAAATCGACCCTAACCTCAAGACTGAGAACAAGACATGCAAGAAACTCTCGGACTGCAAATGCCCGTATTAATGGACGTTGCAAGTGGGACGATCCAGTAGTAAACTTCATTGGAAACCAGTTTATGAAAGCGGTTGCAGCTATCGGGAATGCCACAATTACGAGGGCGGTTGGTCAACTTATGGCAGGTATAGTGGATGCTAAGGAAGTCCTTGGGACAATTTTGGGTGCATTCTTGGGTCCCGAGGCGAAGCTGGCATTGAAGGAGAGTTGACTAAGCAAATTTCACGTGGCAATGTGCTGATTCGTACGTGTATCCAAACAGTGCGAAGAAGTGGGCAAACCGAGTCATGTGCGAAGATGAAGGTAGCCTGAGGGTCGCCGAGTGATCCATGCGCAATGGAGAGAGCCTCGATGCGTAATCTATCAATTCCGCTCTCCTCTATCAACGGTGCTGAGTAGTGGCGGGCCAATACCATCCTCACATCATTCGTCATCTGTTTCGTCGCGGGCCAAGGGCCAGCACTTTCATGGAGACTCAACGCTGTCACGTTTGGTGAAAAATAGTCCACGGTACGTCGAAAGTGAAATTAAAGGTAACTTCTCGAGTGATCTGTAGCCCAAAAAGCGCTGGATCGCGACCTGGACATCTATTGACAAATCGCTCCATACGATGTGGTACAGATAGAGGTGTCGTAGAGCGGAGGTTTCAATTTCTGCCTCGAGTATTTGTTGGAATAGACCGAATGCTGTTGAGAATTCCTCTTCGAGCCTGAGCCAAGCTGAGCTGCCTGCAATCTTGAGGACTTGAATGTAAGGAATCAGGTGTGGTGCAGATTTAATAAGACGAAACATCTTGTGGCTTGGTAGCGATGATGCTGGTGCGTCCTTTCTATCCTGTGCTTGTAGGACAAAAGCAGCAAAGAGATGCTTGCGGGCGTGGTGTAGGAAGATACGTAATGACAGCGAGATAGCTTTTAGCGCTTCATGATGGTCTTGTAGATGGTCGACAACTTCGAGTCTCATTTGGGATAAATAAGTGCAAGTACTTAGTAAGCAATCAAATTCGGAGTAATTTGGTCCATATGGTGTTTCGTGTAATCAAGACCTCGCAACTGAAAGAACCGTGTATAACCAGATATAGTACGTGTCGGAATTGTGGCCATTTATTTACGTTCTTGGCACAATATACGTCAGTTGGTGTCCACTGCTTTCGAATATCTTCCTCGCCTTTCGATTGCGATCAGCTTGGCTGGAGTGATGTTTACCAAAACAGTGCGGATCGGTCACGTCGGGTTACTCGGGTACTAGCTCAGACTCCTACCCAGTCCCACGGTGCGAGCTTGACGAGCTTAAGTAAGCGTATCACACCAGAGGGACTGGCATTTAACATATGTAAACAAAAGGCTCCACTTGCCGAGCGTCACACTTCGGTCGAGTAGAGAGTATTTCTTGGCATCAAAAAAATGTTATTCAGACGGAGATTGATTCTAATAATAGCAAATGGGTAGCAGCAGCTCGTGTCTGTATCCCTCCAAGGATCCACTGTGCAAGCTATGGACATTGACGATGATGCCCTGGCTGCCAAGGACTTGAAACTTGCGGCTATCATCCTGAACGACAAGAATACAATCATTGAACTTGTTACGGAGAAGCGATAACTCAGCAGCTTTATGTCTGGTGGGACGCTTGTTGATTGCGTCCAGTTTGGGATCTTTCTGTTTCCTCGGTCGTTGACTCGCTGTTTGCGGGGCTGAGGTGGAGAACCAAAGATTCTCGCCATGTGGAAATGGATATCATTGCCACAAGGTTGGCACTCCCAACCCCAAGGAACGCCAGTCATGGGCTTGACATTCTTGGGCAGTGTCGGCGTCGGGAACGTGGTGTGATTGGAGGTGGATTTGACACTAGTGCGCCAGCTAGTGGATGATACACTGGTGGCTGCAGTAGATATGCTGTGAGCGCTAGAATTGCTATACCGAGTAAAAGCTGACGTGGATGCTCCTGCGCTAGACATGGTGCTCATAGAAGCACGCCAGTTGCTGGAGGCGATGGAGCTTGCGCCGGAAGCCAATGGTCGTCCGCTGCGGTTGCTATGAGGGGATCGGAGTCCATTTCTGCAAGTTTGGGCCTCTCGTTAAGTGCACCACGAGATCTTCGACCTCTGGCCCTGGATTCATCTTCGGTCTTTATTGGCTGAGCTTGCGTGGGATTGAGGACATGATGAGAATGAGATTGTTCACGTTCGTGGCCGTAGTCGAAGTGGAGGCACCTGTGCTACCAAGGTCGAGGGAACTCGAGGCAGTAAATTCATCGCTTGCAGTAGTGACGCTGCTGGTCTTGCCGAAACCAAGCTTCCATTTCGATGGCTTCTTGGTGACGGGCAGAAGTGACGGAGCTGCTAAGGGTCTGGAAGACAATGATTTCTAAGCAGAGGTTGCAAGAAGATGGGTAGGCATTGCATACATGGAGACAGGCTCATGTGATTGTCTGGTTCTCTGAGAAGAGGAGGACGTCTTGGTAGCCGCCGATAGTTAGGAAGATGCCATCGAAGTCTTGCTGGGTTCTCTCGCCAAATTCTGGGTGACGCCAGCAAAGGTAGCTAATGTATCGACTTCGGGTAAGGTCATTGCACTTTTACCTTTGCGAGTGCCTCTCTTTCTGCGCTTCTGATGAGCAGTGGATCGGGATTCTGCATCATCTGCGTCCATCGTTCTTGCTGGCTGGTCCTCTAATTCTGGTTCGTGATCAAGGTTAGTAGACAATTCGTTGGTCTCCTCCCTCTCGTAAGCAGGACCAAGAGAAGGAGCACGAGAGAGGGTGTGAGCAGGGATAGCAGGAGTCCTAGCGGTTGGAGAGGATGACCGTTCAACTGACCATCGCTCATGTATGGAGGACTGCCACAATCCATATCGGACGACTCGACATCGGTGCTAGAAAGACCAAAGTCGGAGAGTTTGACAATGATTTTACGTCCGTCAGGCAAGGTCATCCAACCATCTGTAACAATGAGTTTTCAGGCTTGATGTCACCGTGAAAGACTTCTTGATCATGGCAAGCAGCAACGGCGTCACACATTTGGGAAAACATAGATGCAATGAGACGAAGACAAGTGCGAGAAAGTAACTGAGAAGGATTGGAGTTTGAAAGGAGGCTGGGCGTTAGAGGGGTACGAGAATCCGAATGACGACGGTCAGAATCATAGTGATCGCGAGCCTGCTCCAAGAAATAAAACAGATCTTTGCCTGGAACGTATTCCAAGACCAAAAGTAAGAAAGAAGAAGTTTCAAGGGTTCGGTGAAGTGTCACAATATTAGGATGCGACTTAAGAGATTGATGAATGGTGACCTAGGGAATATAAGTATATAGTCATCAATACACAGCAGACTGGACGTACCTCAGTCATCTGTGCGGTTAAAGCATCCTCGTCAAGGTTAGCTTTAGAAGTTTAGACAAACACTCGCGCCCATAGACAACTTCAGAGTGATGGGAAGGTTTGTTGCCATCAAACTCCATCTGACCGATAGCGGACATGTGGCCATCCTCAGAGGGTGGGGACCGTGACAAGAACAAGATAGACTACGGCATAGCTGCCGGTACCAAGACGCCTCACAACTAGAACAAGAAGGAGCGATATCGGGGCCAATTGGAACGAGACGAGGGAATTCTCCTTGAAGGAGACTTCCCTAGCCGACAAAATCACCTGGAGAGAGAGCATCCTCGATAAGGGAAGAACGGAAGGAAGCAGGTCTTGAGGGGGGCTGGGAAATAGGAAGGGGAGGACCAAAGATGTAAAGAGGCCCGCTTGAAAGTTGAGGGACGAGAGGAGATGTTGTAAGGAACCTTTGAAAGCCTGGCAGAAGAAGGAGAAGTTGGGAGATTGGTTGTAAGAGAAAGAGGTAAGGTGGAAAAGGGAGAACGATGCCTGAGCACGTATTTCATCGACAGAAGGTATTGCCGGTAGAGAAATGCTTGATCGACGCAGTACCTGGCTCTCCATATCGTCCAAAACATATTGGGGATGTGCTAAAAGCACCAGCTTGGTCAATACAGGGTTACAGATACGAGTGACAACTTACCCCGCTGCAGCGAAGTGGCACGAATAAAAGAGGACGCGGCACAAAGCGGCATGAATAAAAGAATGGATTTTGGCGAAAATTTAGCTTTACATAATCAATTGTGTCACATATCACGCTGCCGAACGTTTTGTTTACATATGTTAAATGCCAGTCCCTCTGGTGCGTTCAAGCTTACTTAAGCTCGTCAAGCCAGCACCACGAGGGACTGGGGCGGAGTCTGGTACTAGCTCAGATTAGTATGCCGTTCTCCACAGCCTCCGCCCTCCGCCCTCAGCGCTCAGCTCGCTCAGCTCGCTCAGCCCCCAGCTGCCGTGTTGACACAGTGCGGATCGGTCACGTCGGGTTACTCGGGTACTAGCTCAGATTAGTTGCTCCACACTAACAACCCTCAGCTGCCGTGTTGAAGCTGTGGGATGACGGGTTTAGAGGGAAACTTAAATACTGGCACGGAAAGCAACATGTCTTCCCTCTAACGCTGGTCGTTCATCTTTCACAGACTCTTATTGATCATGCTGTTCAGCAACTTTGCGGTGTTTTGCTTCCTATTTGTCACATTAGTGGCTGCGTGTCCGATCTCACAGAGCACCGATGGGCTTGAGGCAAGTTACTTGTTATTCGAATTGAACCTTGCCAACATCCTTATTATTTATTTAATAGGCCCGTGGAAAAATCAACCCTAACCTCCGAGTCAGGCCCACTTATACCAACACTCAGACATGCAAGAAACTCGCGCAGTGCATGGCCCTGTGCTCAAAGAGTCAATCCACGTCGTGTATTAATGGTCGCTGCAAGTGCGATGATCCAGTAGTAAATTTCATCGGAAACCGGTTTTTGAAATCGGTTGCGGCTATCGGGAATGCCCCAATTACGAAGGCGATTGGTCACCTTATGCAAGGTATAGCGGATGTTAAGGAAGTCCTTGGGACAATTTTGGGTACATTCTTGGGTCCCGAGGCGAAGCTGGCATTGAAGGCGAGTTGACTGGGGAAGTTTTATAATTATGGGGCAATGTGCTGATTAGATATTCCCAACCCATAGGTTGCTCTACGAGCGATCCCGGATACAGGTCCAAGCCATATCGACAAAGCGACCAAAAACATTTTGTTGAAAGGATTTTAAGCATTGCATGGTGAACGATCTCGATCAGCTGATAAGGTGTCATGACACAGTAAACTTATCGTAGTTTACCGTTGTCTTCGAGAAACAATGGAATATCACGCGCTTTGTGAGGTAGCCGTTGATCACTTGAGTGGGGGAAAGAAGAAGAGACAGTGGCTTTGTTTGAGTATCATTGTCGTCGTCGTGATCTTCCTCCTCATATTCCCCTTCATCTTACATAACGTCAATAGCTCCAGACGAGACTGGGGGTCTGCTCTCCGGTCCCTTCGTTGCGAGTTTGAGTTTCTTATTACTACTAATTACTATAGGCTACTATACTTACTATCTCTGTAGTTCGAGGTTTTATAGCTCTGCTCTCTAGATACGCTATCCTCGGAAGCTGAATATGACGAACTAGACTTCGCCTGAGGTAAGTGTGCACTCTGAGTCAATCATAGTGGCTATACAGAGCAGTTGTTTGTTCAAATCGGCAAGTCGGCAATCCCAAACCGGCAATCAAGTGGTTCTGTTTTGATTATTTTATTTTTATTTTTGGCATTTGGTGGAACAATCGACGCCTCAGTCAAGGGGCAGGCTCTAACATGTCAGAAAGAAAGTCCGTATCCACCCTGGGGAAATGC
>KN818261.1:144250-184677 GCA_000827485.1 Amanita muscaria Koide BX008 | reverse complement strand
TGGGAGCTATATACGACTACAACAGACTAAACTCTGACATTTGTACGACTACAAAAACCTGTAACTCTGACTTCTATATGACTACGAAAGATGTGACTTTGACTTTTGTACGACTAGTTGGACTATGGTTAACTGATCCATTTGGTCAGCTATATGACTATAGTATGACTAGAAAAGTCAGACTCTAGTCAGGTTTTCGACTAGATCGGTAAAACTCTGGCCTATATACGACTACACATGACTATACCTGAATTTTGTGTGACTTAACCCTGACTAACACCTTTTACTGAGTGTGACAAATAAAATCCATTAGTTAGACACTAAGGGACGAAAAGTGCAGGTACGAACCTAGCCCAAACGACACCACATCATCTTATTCCTCTCCAACCCCGTCAAGTGGTATACCGCCAAAACACAAGCACGGAATACAAGTTCTTCTGTAATTGGTGCCGCATCAGTGAGAAGAAGGACGAAATCTGATAAAAATGAACAGTCTTACAGTGAAATCCATGTTAAAAGTCGTTTTCCTTGAATTCAACTAAGGCGCTCGGCGATTGATGGGACTGACTCAACCTTGTCGACATTCCACAAGACGGTGTAGACGGTGTGCCATGGGCGTGCGCCGCGTGTTGCACGCGTGGGTGTCGTCGCGGCTATCTTACTACCGCCAGCAGAACCTCGAGCCTACGGCGTCTTGGGTATGGATGCACAGGTAGTCTTATTGGGGGAATGGTAAACTTTCAAAGGATGGCATGCATAGACTTGAAGACAATCTTTTGGGGTACATGGAAAGTTTGAGGCTTCCCGAACCTTAATAATAATATTGAAATATTGAGATCAGAAGACTGATTACACCCTTGTGTGATAGATATCATTGATATCACATTCAAAATGAGATTCAATTGGTGTACCATTGCTGCTACTAGAAGTACGCCTACTCATGAGGATGAGAATGAGCCAATTGTATCACTTGAATGAGATACATGTCTTAAAATGTTACGCGTTACATTTGCTCGCCTCATAACTTATGTATCACATTCCGCGTGTTACAAACCAATTTGCAAACATACCGAGAACAATCATTAGATCAGTGGCAGCATTGGGGATATGGACACCCAGATAGGCAGGTGAGCAGAGGAGTTCCCGTACAGAATGTTGCAGAGCAGTCTGTTCGTTTCTTGACGAGTGTGGCTGGTAATGCCGGTAAGACCTGAGGTACGGCGACGGCTGACAATGGCAGTAGGAAGCCAAGTATCCATGCGGAGATCAGTGTTGGTTTCATGTTATTAGTCACTTGGAATCAAGACTATGAAAAGATAGGTGGCCAATGAAACTTACGCGTGATAGATCGAGGAGAAGGAAGATGGGAATAGTAAATTTGCCCACTGCAAGGTACTTATGCACGATGCCCACTAAGTATCTTGTCACCTCGCGGGACTAGGACTTGTCACGATTGCACAATAAGCGCGGCGCTATATGTCACTGAACGAGGATAAGCATGTAACTCGGAAGAAATGATAGAACTAGAAATGGGGTCCCACGGGAACGACACCGACGAAAATCTCCGACCACAGCAACGCCACCTGGTTAGTCAAAGGCTCAAATTTATCCGCTATTTCTGCATAGAAATTTGTTCAGGGTGAAAGTTGCTGCAGGTTTTGGGAGCTGTACCAGCCACCGTGCTGTACGAAACTCGTTTACATGGCAGAAAACTCCCAAACTTAGTCGGTCGGAAACTAATGTGCCACCGCGGTCTCATGGGGATTCACTCGCCTACTTGCTGAAAGCGGCATCTGCCACCGGAAACGACCCACCGGAACCATAATTTATCGCTATCGTTCATGTGGACGATTACCTCTCAGCTGCCAGCTCCAAAGAGCAAATGCGCATGCGCTGGACTTGGTGGACTATCTCCGACCTTGGCGAAACATTGCGGCTGTCCGGAAGCATTCAGTCGCTTCATGTTACATAGATACCCCAATTCGCGATTAGGAGACATCTAAAGCATCATACAGTCATTCACACCGTGCCCTGCCATAGCGATAAGTTTTTAAATAATACAAATTGGCCACCTTACTGCACTGACCGCATCATTGCTGTCCATATCCAAGTACATGCCTTGTGCATGGACGACGCTCAATTACGTGACCTTGGCGGTACCTGAGCAACACGACCACTATAGTGAAACATGCCAATCTCTTGTCAGCGATTCAGGCGGAAATGCCAATGGCAGTACTAAAATTGCACTAAATCATTCCATGAGATATTATACATATATTTTACACCTCTTCCTAGTATTATCTCGACTTCATCGACTAGTTAAAGTCGGGTTCAATTGTGAATCCCCTATTCCAAATCTTGTGCGGATCATACGTGGCCTTTAGCTTTCTTAGCCTTGCATAATTCTTCCCATACACCTCATTAATGTCTTCATTTCCGAGAGCGATGAATGACGGCGTTGGATGCATCATTCCCGTCCTCTCGAGGTTGGTTTTCTTAACGTAGGACACAATCTTCGAAATCCATTCATGGGCAGCAGCATCAGTTTCAGGTGAGGAATGTCTGGTAAGAACACGATCAACAAGAACCAGGTGTTGAATGCAAATGTATCACCTACCGCGCAGTTATGACGGCGTAGTAGTGGGGATCTCTGGCTGGGTAGGCGGTAGCGTTTGCTTCTACCGCCGCTATCTTTTCTCGCCGGTCAAACTCCCATAATACTGTGCTAGACCTGCGTTCATCAACTTCAGTGTAAGCGACCCATTCCTGAAAGACCTTTATGATGACGTCGTCCCAGAATTCGCTATACAGAACGGTTCCCGAGACTAAACGGGGAGGAAGGTTGGATAACGCTGCATCGCTGGCATGAGACACTGCGTTAAAACTCGGAACGATGGTTGTACGCTGAAACACAGGTCGAGCGATGGTACGGAAAGGCTCCAGAGCCTTTTCCGC
Organism: Amanita muscaria Koide BX008; assembly: GCA_000827485.1. Taxonomy (NCBI): domain Eukaryota; kingdom Fungi; phylum Basidiomycota; class Agaricomycetes; order Agaricales; family Amanitaceae; genus Amanita; species Amanita muscaria. The sequence continues at coordinate 181,722 of KN818261.1, read as the reverse complement.
CTTCTCTTGAGGTCCTTCGATGTAAGGCAAAATAGCCATGCTAGGCTGGGATTCTCTTCATTTACCTTGGAAATTCTAGTAATCATGACCACAAAGACCCACATAAAATTCGGGTGCCATCCTAGAGAAGCACAAGAGGAATCTTGCGTCTGGAGTCTGAGCTGATAAGAAAGCCTGATTGGTGTCCAACGACGATGAGATGCCAATAGCAAAACCAATTGTACTCACTCGCATCGCTTGGAGGACACCAGGTAGCTCTGTTCCGGGATAGGCCAGGGCACCAACAAACATGTCTTTGGAGGGGTATGCCCTCAACACGAATTCGGTGACGATCCCAAATTGATTCCCTGCCCCTGAGCGGTCTTGTCAGAAAGAATGTAAGTAGACCTGTCAACGGTAGCGGACCTCTGATAGCCCAGAACAGATCCGGTTCATGCGCCGCATTGCAAGTTACAATCCGACCGTCGGCCAGAACGACAGTAGCCTCCAGGAGATTGTCGATGGCTAGGCCATATTGGCCAGAGAGGTTCGAGTAGCCTCCGCCAACGAGCATGCCCCCAACCCCGACATTCCAAATACCGGCGCCGACTACTACGATACCGTGTTTCTCGATTTCAGAGTATACGTCACCCCATAAAGCGCCACCGCCTACGGCAACTGTTTGTTTGTCTTCTGCAACCTTGACGTGATTGAGCCGGGCAAGATCGATGATAATCCCTCCATCACAGGATGATAGGCCCGGGAACAGATTGGTGGCGCCCCCTTTTACTGCGACTTCAAGAGGTGGATCGTGCGAACGAGCAAAATGCAGGATCTGTGGAATATCAGATGGGATTTGGGGACAAACCACATAGGCAGGGTGAAGGATGCATGTAGCAGAAGGGCGCGAAATGGCTTGATCATAGCCAGGAGAAGACGGTGTGATAACCGAACCTCGTATACTTAGACCTGGTATGTTGTTGCTCATGATGAAAGCAACAGTCTTGGGCATGATTAAATAATTTAATTACTCAAGTTAGCCGGTGCCACTGGCATCATCAAGTTGACATTCATCGATGAGTACCAGGCGATTTGTATTAATCCAGCAGCCATGTGCCAGCGCCGAGGAGTTCGTCAAGGGTTCAGCGCTGTTCAACATTGACCGGGCGGGGCCTTTTCCCAAGATACCGTCTGAAATGGACTCCACGTTCCTATCAGACCGTCCAACAAGCGGCGCTGCTTCTTAACCAAACACTCAGAAGCTATCGGCATACTTACTCTTTTTGCACTGGCCTGTTATCAGTTGCCCGATAAACTAACGCCTTAGTTACCACTTCTTACTGGTACGCTGAAAACATCATTCCTAGCTCAGCTGATATTAGGCTTGTGCTGCCCATACTATATATATCGCTCAAGTAACCAAAGCATGGTTAATCAAATCCCCCTGCTTACCTACCCGATCTTCTCAGTTCCTGTTCAAGTGTCGCCACTTCGAAGAACATGCAATTCTTCGCAAAGAGTATACTTCTCGACCAGCATGGGAGGGCTACCAACTTTCGGCTTCACTCGCTTGAATATCCTCACATGAGGGCACTCCATCTGGTAAAAGCAACAATAAGTTGTCGCAAATCGTAATTTAACGCTTAGTAGGGGTGGATCTCCTTCATGGTGGCTTTCTTGGCATGGTACTCGATACCACCGATTATGCCGCACATCGCTGCCGACCTCAAGATATCTGCCATAGATGTGAACAATTCCAATGTGATTGCTGTCGCAGCTACCGTCTGTACGTGCTACACTATTTCCCGGGACCGACTATTGGCCACCGCAAGCTGACACGTTTCCTAGTGGCGCGGATTGTGGTTGGTCCATTATGTGAACGTTTTGGGCCTCGGCGCGTAATGGCAGGCCTGCTTTTTGCTGGATCGATTCCGTGTGCTATGACCGGCCTCGTGAAGAATGCTTCGGGGTTATTTGGTCTGCGGTATGGGACCCAAATTTGAAATTTCCAGAAGGTTTACATCTGTTCTTTAGCTTCACGATCGGCATACTGGGCGCCACATTTGTTCCGTCGCAATTTTGGGCTACGCAAATGTTTGCTCCTTCCGTCGTTGGAACTGCGAACGCTTTCACGGGCGGCTGGGGCAACATGGGGGCAGGCGTCACATACTTGGTCATGCCAGCAATTCATGATGGCATAAGGCGCTACCTCCCTGAATCAAAAGCCTGGCGTGTGGTATTTGTTATACCTGCCGGGATTTGTATCCTGGCTGCACTTGCTGTCCTCTTGTTTGCTACCGATACCCCTCAGGGTGATTGGTTCCGGCGGCAGACACAGACCCTTACTAATCCCGTTTCGATCACCACGGAGAAGGACATCTCGGTAGCAAAAGACGGAATTGCTGGTCTCCAGGATGACGATGACGACGATGAAACGATAGCAGAGGTTAAGCGTGACGAACCTCCGTTGGTTGCCCTGGCCAGCTGGTTCAAGGTTCTTGTCAAGCTGCCTGTGTTAATTATGGTGTGCGCATATGCTTGCTCGTTCGGAGTGGAGCTTGCTATCGATAATGTTATTGGCCAGGTATTTCAGGTCAAATTCAAGCTCGACGCGTCGAAAGCGGCTTATATCGGGTCGATTTTTGGTCTCCTAAACATCTGTTCACGCCTGAGCGGCGGGCTATTCTCCGACTTCATGGCACACCGGTTACACATGCCAGGTCGTATTCTTGCGCTGTTGTCTGCCATGATGCTCCAGGGCGCTTTTTTAATCGGCTTCAGCTTCGGTCTAGTAACCCTATCAACATCCATCGTTTTGATGGTGTTCTTCAGTTTCTTTGTACAGCACGTATGCGGATCGACTTTCGCTATCGTCCCATTCGTCGATCCGGTCAATAATGGCAAGGTCATGGGAATCGTGGGCGCAAGCGGATCCCTTGGAGGTCTTATCTTCAATCTCATGTTCCGAGCGCTAGGCTCCCAGTATGACCGAGCGTTCCTTTGCCTTGGATGCATCTCTCTTGGCGTGGCTATCATCGGTTGTTTGCTTTTGCGTGTCCAAAACAAAACCATTTGGCACCTTTTCCATAAGCGATATTCATATCCCATGTGATTCTCCCTTAATACATTCATCAGATCGTGCATCTCGCAACGTGCCAACTATTGCAGGGCACTGCTAGCAGGATGAAGCTTCCATTTGCTTTAACAGGTCGTAACCCATACAACTCCGATTCCTCATATTTTCTATCCATTCTATTTACTTATAGCGCGTCTGATAAATCATAGTAGGCTACGAGCTTTGCGATGTTTTATTACGAAATACAAAGACCTTTTTCATCTTTCTTACATCTCATCCCACAGCTTTATGTGACACATCTAGTTCTAACCGAAGAAGCATAAGTGAATGGCCATCGTAAAGTGATATGACAAGGTATCCAAGCCGCGATTGGAGAGTAAAACAAATGACTTCTGGACATTTGAGAATACCCACCTGGCACCGAGTACATAGCAAACAGGCCGGACATATTCAGAGTACGAATATTCCTTCCAGCCTCGAAGTCGACAATGTCTATGGAGTGGTAGCAATTGGCGTAAGCTAGGTGACGATGGTGCCAAAAAGTTGAGAGATAATGTATGCCTGCAGAGTATGTGAAGCTAACGCGAGTTGATAATGATTGCACTTATGGGCACTTTCTTCCAGGGAAGTTTTTGGAATGTGGCCAGAGGCAAACTGACCTGGTATGTACGTGAGGCTCAACTCGAGTCAAACTAGACTTACGGCTGGGTTTATATGGCCTCCAGAAATTCCGCTGGAAACTCAAACTTCAAGAGCTGCAGCAAGCACCCTAGTCTAGTGCGACGGAGACTCGTCCCAGTCCTGCAAATCACTATGATGACTTCATAGTTCTAAGGAATGTGTAGATTCAAGACTTACTCCTCTCGGTGCATTTGCAACTTGGGGGTAGTTTGACAGAATGACAGTTCATGCCAACTCCAACTAGTGAGTTGCAGTCCCGAGAAACTCGACAAATGGTTCGCGAATAGCGGTTCTAGTTTCGACGGTTTCCGTTTCTTCTGTCAGCTGTGGTTACTGAGTGGACGAAGGTCCAGCAGCTGGTTCGGCATCTGCTGCATCTTCGTGCTTTTGACTGCACCGTGAGAACGGCGCTTGGACAACGTTTGCGCCACTCGTCTTTCTCGCGCTGCTTCCACTGATTGAACTGGCTGGGGTAGGCACGAAGGACGAATCACGTGGCAAGTCGCTACTTGGCAAACTCTTGGCAACATAATGACATCAGAGTCATCCATCGATCATCGATCATCATTTGATTGACATCTCACGGCGCTTGGTCACAGTCTTGGCTTCGTTTGTCTCGCTCCCTCTTTTGTTCCTATCCAAATTCGCTCTCCTCTTTCTCCGTTGGTCTCCGCATTCGGGTATCTGGTACTGGGCATTTTAACGTGTTCTGATTGGTCGCGGATGTCTCACCATGGACCACACGATCTTGAAGCTCTGTATCCGACTGTTGTAAAACGCCTTTAAAGTGCACCTTCCCCGCACCCACATCAATGGTCGCTCAGCGCTCATGTCGAACATTATGTGCATCTACCTCTGCGGTTTTTTGTTTTCATGCTGAGAAGAGTCCCAGATGTAGATATAATGCCAAGGTTTATGGAAAAATAGGTGTCGCTGAACACCGCTCATGACACTCGCGTAAGATCCGGACCGTACATGCCGTGGAGTCATAAAACACGCCAAGACGTGTTGATACAAATACAGTAAGTACATGAATGGACTGACCATTGACAACCCTGACGGGAGCGAGAGCAGTGTATTCTGGACAGGCTACAATGCTACATAGACCCGCTGTAGTCAGAAACACAAACCATGGCCCGTTCTTATAAGATGACAGCCCGCTCTTCATTTGGAGAGCCACGTCACCTCCTGTATGCTATCAGCCTATCAAATCAAAGACCTGCACCGCAAGTCTGCAACAGACGGCCCCAAATGTTCTCTACGTAAGAACTACCTGAAACGAACCCTAACAGGCCATCACCCTTCTTGGCCGCATCACCACTGGGACAGTGTGTTATCAAAATCTGTTCAAGCGACAAGAGTGGGGCCGTTTGATTTGTTTACTAACCCTGATTTTAAAGTATGCTGTCATTGCCGATAGTCAAACGGGCTGCTGGCCGCGTCATCTAGAAAGAATTACTGAATACCGACCACCACCACACAAAGAACTACTGGAGCGCTGTCACGAGTCATGAACGAAAAATAATGGCCGCAGGCTGCGCTCGAGTCGTCGGTCTAGTTTGTATTATTTAATCCAGCAGCCATATGCCAGCGCCAAGGAGTTCCTGCCAAGGGACCAGGAACGCTCAACATTGACCTTCTGCCGAGATACGTACCGTGAAATTCCACGTTTGGACGATTATCATGACTTCCCTCATCAAATGGTGTAAACGAGCGTGCTTCTCGACCGAACAGAAGCCATCCGCATACTCTTTTTGTACTGGCCTCGGCTGTTATCAGTTGCCCGATAAACCAACGTCCTTACTACACATCGCTGCAAATTATCAAACAACGCTGAATCATCAAGCTGATAAGCTTGCTGCCACATATATATGTACTACTCAAACAGAAAGAATGGTTAATCAGTTGCATCTACGCAAGCTCCTGCTCCCCTGCTTACTCTCAGTTCACTTTGAGGAACATGCAGTTCTTCGCAAAAAGCATACTTCTCGACCAGTATGGGAGGGCTACCAACTTTCGGCTTCACTCGCTTGGATATCCTCACATGAGGGCACTCCATCTGGTAAAATTCAACAACAATTTTTTGTCGCAAAACATTGTAACTCAACACTTAGTAGGGGTGGATCTCCTTCATGGTGGCTGTTTTGGCATGGTACTCGATACCACCGATCATGCCGCACATCGCTGCTGCCCTCAAGATATCTGCCGCAGATGTGAACAATTCCAATGTAGTTGCTGTCTCAGCTACCATCTGTACGTGCTAAACTGTTTCTCCGTGATAGACTACCAACGCGATTCTAACACCTCTCCTAGTGGCGCGGATTGTAACTGGTCCATTGTGTGAACGTTTCGGGCCTCGACGCGTAATGGCGGGCCTGCTTTTTGCTGGATCGATCCCGTGTGCTATGACTGGCCTCTTGAAGAATGCTTCGGGGTTATTTGGTCTGCGGTATGGGACCCAAATCTGAAATTTCCAGAAAGTTTACATCTTATCCTCTAGCTTCGCGATTGGCATATTGGGTGCCACATTTATTCCTTCGCAATTTTGGGCTACTCAAATGTTTGCTCCCTCCGTCATTGGAACTGCGAGCGCTTTCACAGGCGGCTGGGGCGACATGGGGGGAGGTGTCACATATTTGATCATGCCAGCTATCCATGACGGCTTAAGGCGCTACCTCCCTGAATCAAAAGCCTGGCGTGTGGTATTTGTTATACCTGCCGGGATTTGTATCCTGGCTGCACTTACTGTCCTCTTGTCCGGTGCCGATACCCCTCAGGGTGATTGGTTCCAGCGGCCGACACAGAAGGACACCTCGATAGAAAAAGATACTAATGCCACTTCAACCATCACGGAGAAGGACACCTCAATAGCAAAAGATACCAATCCCACTTCAATCATCACAGAGAAGGACATCTCTGCAGCAGAAGATGGAGTCGCTGGTTTCCAGAATGATGATGATGATGACGACGAAACCATAGCAGAGGTCAAGCGTGACGAGCCTCCGTTGGTTGCCCTGGCCAGCTGGTTCAAGGTTCTTGTCAAGCTGCCTGTATTGATCATCGTGTGCATATATGGTTGCTCGTTCGGAGCGGAGCTTGCTATCAATAACATTATTGGAGAGATATTTCAGGTCAAATTCGGGCTTGACGCGTCGAAAGCGGCTTATATCGGGTCGATATTTGGTCTCCTAAACATCTGTTCACGCCTGAGCGGCGGGCTATTCTCCGACTTCATGGCACACCGGTTACACATGCCAGGCCGTATTCTTGCCGTGTTGTCTGCCATGACACTCCAGGGCGCTTTTTTAATCGGCTTCAGCTTCGGTCTAGTAACTCTATCGACATCCATCATTTTGATGGTCTTCTTCAGTTTCTTTGTACAGCACATATGCGGATCAACGTTCGCTATTGTCCCATTCATCGATCCGGTCAATAATGGCAAGGTCATGGGAATCGTGGGCGCAAGCGGATCCTTAGGAGGCCTTATCTTCAATCTCATGTTCCGAGAGCTAGGCGCCCAGTATGACCGAGCGTTCCTTTACCTTGGATGCATCTCGCTTGGCGCGGCTATCATCGGTTGTTCACTTTTGCGTGTCCAGAACAAAACTATCTGGCACCTTTTTCATAATCCATAGATCGCAGTTAACCTTAGAACCCGTGTCCCCGTGCCCTGATTCTCACTCGTTCCCAATAGATTCATTAGATCGCACATGCTGGCATGTATTGCAGGACACTGCTAATGGTAGAGGCTTCCATTTGTTTTAACAGGTTGTAACACTGATGTTAGAATTGTCCTCTAATATACATTTTTGACGGGAACACAGAGAACGTACTAACAAGATAGAATAGAATGTCAAATGTACGAACAAGACATCGTGAGTAAATGTTTTTAGTTATCTAAACATCGCTATCTCCTGTGACAACAACAGACGGTTTTGTATCAAAAGACCTTCGAAGGATCGTTAATAAACTGCAGGTTATGAAATGAGAACACACGCACGATTTATTAATTACGCTGTCCTTTCCGGTGTAAATAAGCGCATCGTACACGAGAGCACCTGCCTGCGCTCCGAGGATAGGTGCTATTATTTGGCCCCAAAGCCAATATTGACTTTGTAGGATATGAGACAAAGTTCATGGGTCGATTGCTCTTACTCACCTCCTGAAATCGTATACTGCTTTTCCATAGCCAACCATTGATGTTATCATACGGGGCCCCAAGTCCCGAGCAGGATTCATTCCGAAGCCTACAAACAGTGATCATCAGCCCAGCTGAAAATAGGTAAAGCAGAAGAACCTACCGGTTTCCATCCCAAGCGACACTGAAATAGCCACAAAAGTCATGAAGATAACCAAGGGGGCAAGACCTCTGGGAGGCCCAAAGTGTTGTTTGTCGATCATGGCAAGGATACCGATCATAAGGACCGCTGTGCAGAGGATCTCCGAAAAGAATGCTGAAACGTCCGTCATATATCCGAGCTGCGCTTGGAGAGTAAGCTGAATGACTGCTGGACATTTGAGAATACCCACTGGATACATAGCAAACAGGCCGGCCGTATTTAGAGTACGAATATTCCTTCCACCCTCGACAATGTCGATGGCGTGGAAGTAATTGGCGTAAGCTAGGGCACCTCCGACGATGGCGCCAAGTAGTTGAGAGATAATGTACGCCTACACAGTGTGTGAGGCTAACGCAACTTAACCGCGATGGCACTTACGGGCACTTTCTTCCAGGGAAAATCTCGGAATGTGGCTAGAGCCAAAGTGACCTGGAGTAGGATACGTGAGGTTCGAACAACTCGACTCAAACAATAAACTTACGGCTGGGTTTATATGGCCTCCGGAAATTCCGCCGGAAACCCAGACTCCAAGAGCTGCCGCAGTACCCCATCCTAGGGCGACGGTGACCCAGTCCTGCACTATGATGACTTCACAGTTCTAAGGAATGTGCAGATTCAAGACTTACTCCTCTCGGTGCATTTGCAACATTTGGGTTGTTGGATAGGGTAGTTTGGCAGTTAACGCCAACACCAATTAGTGTAAGGATTGCAGTCCCGAGAAACTCGGCAAATGGTTCACGAATAGTGGTTCTGGTTTCGACGTTATGGTATGTATATTGCCCCACATGAGTCGTCTACATACCGGAACCTTGACCACCAGTTGCCTATGAGCAGGGGTCAGTGTATGTGACTAGGGAATAGATGAGGGCTGCGTACCAGATAGCTTTTCGTCAAAGGATCCAGGAGAAGACATGGTTAAAGCGACCGATGAGATTGGCGCACTCTTAGGTCGAGGAAGTAGTTTGGCTGTGTACACAGCTTGGGGATGGAATTTGCAGCGATGTTCCTTTATACCACTGGCTACAAAGAAAGTTACTAGAAAGAACGATAGTTCATTTCGCAAGCGACTCGATACAAACATGACTTCAACTTTCTGTTTCAGGGAACTCTGTTCCAGGTTCTTGGTAAACGCGTTTCATAGAACTATCAGTCTAGAACGCGGTGGCCGATGATTATTGATTATCAGGTCCTTCGCGAATACTGAGGACCGGATTCTTGAGCGCTGATCGTTTCCGAGAACTCTGGAAACTTAACTGGTTCTTGGTGGGATTAGGAGTTGATGGGAACGGCGGCCATAAGAGTGATGTAAGAGTGTCGAGAAACATAAGTCATGGGATAGGTCCTTTGCTTTCAACAATAGAATCGGCCATTTCATTTGTGCTAAGGCGAGTAAAGGATGCTTACAACAGGGTAAAACATGAAATTACGTGTTCATTTGAACCATGTAATCACAGAGGAAAGGGCCACTTGGACCCTGCAGTTTGAACGTAAATGTTTGACAACGGAACGAACCACACACAGCGAGGATAATGCAACACATGCGTGCCATGAGGGTCATGAAAAGCTTCAATATCAATTTTCGAGGTGCGGTTTAAGGGTAACAGTTGTGGATGCGGTGCGTATGGAACACACTACTACTGCAACCTCCAATAACCGGGCGCTCGGAAGACGAAGAATGTTATTAATGTCATTGGAGCCGAATTGTTATCTGCCGCTCAATAGCCGCAAGTAATCACCAAAGGTTTAGTTTGTAGATCCACGCACCTACCACGACGTAAATAGGAAGACTAATACCCTTTTGGTTTTAGGTCAAAGTTTTGAATTTGTTTAGCAATACATCAGAACCAGCTCCTTCTTGAGCCTAATGGGAATGAGTTCGTTCGGCATCATGGAAGCAACCTGGTGACGATTATTCAAGAAACGTTGGGAGAAACGGAAGTTCGGCTTACCCGGTGTACAAACTCCCCTCCGCCTGCTTCCCAGCCATTTCGAGCAACATCAATCATACAATTTTCAACAAGCCTTGTTACGAGCATGCCAATACCGAATCGCTCCCCTGTATGCTTTCGCCATCTCAGGAGATTCTGTAAAAGCTTTGCAAGCCGGGCTAGGTAGCGGCTTCTTGCAGGGATGGTTTCAGGATCAAACGCGAGTGCAGTGGCGGCCGCAAATCTGTATCTTGCCGTGAGCGCCTCTTTATCGGCGATGGCCAATTCAAACCGTCCTAGGGTGGATCTGAGCAACATCTAGAACATAAGGAGTTAACTGAACTGCTTGGCCATGTTCCAAACGGGTGTACCAACTTGAAGTTTTGCATTCCCTTCCTCGACACTTGCTTCAATTTCCTCCGTTAGAAGTATCATCCGCCGTACATGCCGGGCGGAATAAACATCGAACACTCCACCCTCGAGAAGTCTGCAGAGACGGGGGATAATGGCCGATGAGATCATAGAAGCGACGAGGTCGCCGTCTGGTCCAAGTTCCCGTTCTTCAACCCGGGTCCCTTCAATACCAAGCCGCGAGTATTCATAGAGGCTGCTATACCACTTGGAGCTGTCCAGGCTGAGTGGATTCTGTGGAACGGCTTCGTTCAAGCCTGATGCATGAGTCAGATGGACGTCATACCTCAATGAAATCCCAGCCAATGAGCTCTAACCTTGCCCAGAACTCCCACACACTGACCACGCCGAGTCCACCCCAAGCACCAACATAACTATCGGTGTACTTTACCCTCCATGTATTCCATCTACCTTTCTCGGGCCTATGGAACTCTTCAGCCTTCACATCATTAAGAACATCTTTCGTCCTGGAAATAAGCCTCTTCAAGGCATCGTTGTAAGCAACAGCATCCGAGGGCGGCAGAGAAGAATCAGTTGAATAACCTTCTTCGTCATCTGTATGGCGTGTATTTAGGCGCAGCTGACGGCGGGAAGTGCGAGCAAGACGTCGTTCATGTTTAGCAAGCATAAGGCTACCATTTTCGTTAGCAGTCCCTTGCGTATGATCCCCGTCTGGAAGTGGGCCAAAGAATGTCGCTAAATCGTCCTCATCATCGGCACGCCTTCGTTGCGCTATCATATCAAAACGCTCTTGCAATAGCGACACGTGCTCATCCTCGAGTTTCTCCAGAAGAGGATACTGTGAATCATTGACGTCCATTGTAAGTATAAGCTTGAAAGATGATGTCATGCACACCTTTTCATCAAGGAAGTTGGCAACGCCTTCAATCCAATCCTTGAAACTACTAAACCAAGCCCTTTTTTCCTCCGCTCTCTCTATTAATGACCTCATCGCTTTCTCTCTTTCGTTCACGTCTGATCTTTCTCTCTCGAGTGAGTCTAAGGAAGTGGTACTATTTGCATGCGAGGTTGTCAGAGCAGCTAGTTGCTGATTGAGACGATCCATAGCCGAGGCTAGGACTGGTATTGGTGTCATGGCAGGAACTAGGAAGTTGCTGTGGTCAGACGTGAAGGTGCCGCTATCACAGGAGAAACATACTTGGTGCAGGCTTATACGTCGCTTTGACCTTTGCAGCAGAAACGCCTCGATCAGGAGTAAGATGACCTCCCCTGCGTAGTTGTTCTTCTTCCCATTCTTTAGTCTCTTCGTCTTCCTCCGCTCTTAAAGAGAAAGAGTCAGTGAATGTTTGTTTAGAGGTTGTAATACCAACGCTTCTTCAATAAGCTCTCTCATTTCGTCACGTCGTCGAGTAGCTTCAACCTTGCGCGATTTCTTTCCAAGAGCAATGCGTTCTTGTGCGCTGGTATATTCCGCAAACTCTGTATAGCAATGAGCAACGTTAATGAAGCACAGTTGGTCAACAAACCTTCTTCAGCTTCACCGAGCTCATCTTCTTCCCTCATTAGTCGGCTCTCTGGATGGGGTCCGTCTGCTTCATCACCTCTGCGGGTAACGGCTAGTGATATATAGTCTTCTTCCCCCGATATCTTTGCCTTCCTGAGACGTTCTCGACGCTCCTTAGTCACCTTGATAGATGACTCGGAGGGTATAGCTGTCTCCCCTGATTCTAAATCATAAATTGAGCGCATTTTGGTGACGCCCGAACAATGTACCTCATCACCTGCGCCAATTTCCAACACTTGTAACGACGGTTCATTGATATCAACAGACATCTCGTTTTCAGCCTGGACGACGACAGGTCGTGCATTGGGTGTACTAGCTTTGAGCTCCTTCAAATATGCATCATCGTACGTAGGACCGCTGCTGCGCGACACAGTAGTGCTTTCGAGATTTAGTGAGACCGCACTGCCCACGAATTAATGCAATCGCCTAGCACTAATGCAAAGTCACTCACGCAGCATTCTTCCCCAATGCCAATTTCCTGCTAAGGGTTGACTTTTTTAATTGAAACACTTCCCCATCGCCCTCCTTAGTGGGCCATAAGAATACATGATCGATAACGCATGAAAGGTTGCTTTACCTCTTCGTCATCACCACCAAAGCTAAGCTTTGACTTTGGTCGTGACTTCTTGACTTTGTTTTTGAGTTTGGTAGCTAGCGTGCTTGGAGACTCTTGCTCATTTTCTTGTACGCTCACTCCTTTTGGAGACGTTGACCGTGTTCTTCCTGCAGGCTTTACCTTTGAACGCTTGAAGATGACAGGCGGAATAGAGTCCATTCTGGAGCAGAGACGCACGTGACCACACAGCGCGTATGAAAGACATTTTCCCACGCCTCGTTTTCCCTGATAAATGGAACACGCTAATAAACCGCGTCCGCGTCCAAAGCCTAGACCGAAGGCGAAGGCTCTGACGGATGCAGAACCCTCTGCAACGCCAGAGCCATCTGGAAGCGCACGAGTAGCTCCAATTCCCGTTGCGATCAGGGATGAAGATGAACACTTCATCCGGAATCGTAAAAGAACAACCGCCACTTGGCAAAGGTTGAAAGAAATTGATAATAGTACGTATTCCAATGCAATAAATAGCACTCATATATTGTGATTGTTATTGATAGAACGATAGAGACGAAGGTAGAACTGAATGATGGCGACAGCGACGATGGGCAGCCATGGAGAAGAAAGAAGAAAAAGATGAATGGAATTGTCGGTCCACGATGGCAGAGGTTGGTGAACAGTCATATGTTCTTCTCGCCAGCTTGAATACTTCCACTCATTGACAGGATGCTCTCTGAGCAACGGTCAGACGGATCAGATGACGACGGTATCCTTGAGATGGGAGAACTTGTTAACGAGCAAGAATCACATAATCGGCGCAGCAAAGGCAAAGAACGTAGTCGTTCCCGGTCCGTAACGCCGCCACCAAGTGTCCCAATTCAGGATATCCAGAGAGCCAGAAACCTTGTTCGGTATTCATTTTGACTCAATACAACCACAAAACGCTCACTCAACGAATAGACAAGCGTTAGAACTACCACCTCGGGCACTGTCCCCAGAATTTTTGGATGCAGACCTATCCACAGATACCATTGTGTTAAGTTCGGAATTGGCGAATCTCGCCAAGTCGGTACAGTTGCAGTCATTGCAATTGGACCCAAGCCACCTAACCCAGCCTGCCTCGGAACGCGATGCAGTCAAGATTACTGTCAAGTGGCAGCCCCATCCAAAGGACCCGGATGGGACTGAATCGGTTTCTGCATACATGATGAACCAAGTGCGTGTCAAACTATTTCTCTACTAGCTAGTGATTGACCTATTGAAGGACGAGTCATTCCACGCGCTCTTCGAGGCTGTAGCTGACGACTACGAGATGCTACCTCAACACCTCATTATGACACATAAGGGGAAGCGGTTGTACTCGTCTGCCTCCCCGCGTGCGCTAAGCATCTGGACAGAGGCTGAATTTGGTCAGAAAACATTTGCTTTTGTTTTCTTTCCCATCTAACGACCTTTCATCAGTCGCATGCGATAATGCTACATACGAATATCAACGTGCTAACAACCTGGCTGATAACAGTCGCCATCCTTCTGTACCCCCACCGCCCACTTCTCGAACACCATCCGGTTCTAGCAAGGCCGAAACTGTCGGTATCGATTCTGACGATGATGACGTCTTCATCGTCGCTGCCCTCCAACCCGCCCAACAGGCACAAGCACCGCCCCAAGTTCTGGCTCAGAGTCAAACTCAAGATTCCGACGCCGAATCGGAAGCAGACAGCGACAAGTTCAAAGTCGTCCTGCAGTCATCTCTGACGCAAGGAAAACCTATTACGCTCACAGTGCGGCCCACAACCAAATGTGGTGCCATTGTCAAGGCCTTTTTGAAAAAGGCTGGTTTTGCGGATCAATACCCTCATCTGTTTGATGATTCAGCAGGTAATCCAACTTCAAAAAAGAAGGGCAGGAAGCCCCAAGCTCCCAAGGACCCAAGGATATGTATTGATGGCGAGAAGATGTCCAATGACACTCCTATTGGGGAGGCCGATCTTGAAGATGGGGATATGATTGAAGTGTCTGGTTTATGAGTTTTCTGTTTCAGGCTTTCTCAGTTTGATTACTAGTAGTTTTACTATTACTATAGTAGGTTGTAGATCCACATAATCGGGAAAGACTGCAGAAGAAAAGACAGTCTGTCAGAATTTCTTTCGGAGTGCTCCAATTAAGCATTCCGGACCAATATCCGGGCGTTGTTAACAAAGGCGCGGATAAGTTCATCGAACGCACTTCTTTCGTGCTCCGGAACATTGGGATCGCCACGTCTGGCCGCGGTACCAAGTAAGAGCTCTGAACGTGCAATCTCGACCTCTAGTTCATGAAGAAGCTGTGGCTAAAAACCACCGCTCAGATCGGAATGAGATCAGACAACACTCGGATGGCAAACGCACCGGACTGTTGGGAGACGTGGTCATAGTGACTTGAGTCAAGTCGATAAGAAACTCTTCGTGAGCGTAGCTCATCCTGTCTTTCCGTCGGGTGCTAAAGGCAGACCCTACAGGGTGTTGCACTACGACAAGTCAACCACATGTCAGCCCACCCGTGTTCGAAGGAAGATACAAAAAGAGACACTACAGACCTGGCACTTCAAGATTGACCGACACGCGCCAATCGACTTGCCTTCTTGGTGAATAGACGTTCAAATCTCCAAGCCTCAGCTTCCGCGTACACTCGACCTCTTTTGTCCGTTCGTTTCTCGTTACGCGGATCTTGTCCCGTTCATTTCCGTCGTGCGGATAAAACGAGTCAACGAGATAGAGGTGTTGATATGATAGCGGGGTCGAGGGATAGTTTGGCTGGGAAGAGCGCTCTTTGAGCTCGTTTAGAAGTTTGTTAAAGTGCATATGCTGGTGCTGCATGCAGAAAGAGAACGATGTCAGGTCCTTTCAGATTTGATGACAACTGAGAACGTACTACAGTCATGTTAGACTCGAATTGGACACCTTGCATGTCTTGAGGCAAAACTAGAGAGCACCATGAGTCAGTCAGCTAGTTCCAATCGGAGCAGAAATCAAAGAAAGAGAAGAGCTAGGTTTGGCTATAATGCTGGATTACAGGTGGACAGAAAATATTGAGAAGTGACAAAGCCAAAAGGAAGGGATATTTACTTGTCTCCACACAAACAGGCAATGCTAACCTCTGCTTAGTCGTGCGGTCTAGCACAACGCCTATTTTGGCTTCGACCTCGACTTTACTGTTAGGATAATCTGGTAGATTCGTTATTGTGTGGTGTACAAAGTCGGCGACTTCTTTGATGAACTCGTCGAGCGGTTCAACGCCCAGGATGGATAGAGATAGAGGTGGTAGCACCTCATGTCTTGTCGAGGATGGACTTCCATTTGAAGGTGGACGGAAACTGGAGTCTGTGTCGTCACGACGCCTCTTTTGCGGAGGTGGAGATGATGCTCGGGACATGAGACCCGACTTGGGCATTTTTCATTGATCCGGTTAGCGCTCAACGAGCCACTCAAAACAGTGTAGCATTGTTATGGAACATGTAATTTATTATCTACTTGATCCCATCGCCGAATATCTAAGAGTCGAAGACAAGGCTAAGGCCAACCTGCGAAAGAGTCAAGACTTGTTGCAGAGTATCATGGCTTGGGTGCATACCTTGTGTGTGGGACCGGCAGGTTGGTTGTCGTTCAACTTTTGAGTGTCGAGAGCAAGACCGAAGGAAGCTTTGACACCGGGACGGAGGGTCTGAGTGTAGCCTACATTTGCTGTCAGCCACAGAACTAATGCCAAGACCAAAAATGTTTACCAAGAGCAATAACACCCAGGTTGTTGATCTTCGCCTTAACGAATGCCGAGGGGTCCAGGTAACTACGGAACCGATTAGTCGAACATGACGTAAGATGACCCAAGGAGACTTACGTCTTGGCACCGACCTCAATGCCAACACCGCCATGGGTAGCCTTGAAGTCATAGACGGCCTTGGCACCAGCTTCTACATCAGCGCTGACACGGTGGTAGTAGCTAGCAGAGAAGCTGTTGAGGTTGTTGAGGCCGTGGAGGGTGATGGCATAATCGGGTGCATTGTAGCCAGCAGCAACAGCATAACGTGAAATGTTTCCATCTGTGACGTTGTAAGCCGCCTCAACACCGACGAGGAAACCATCACGTCCAAAGACGCTATCCGCGGTGAATGTGGGACCCTGGATGCAGAATAAGGCACCTGGGTAAATAAAAATTAAAAAATCCGGACGGACCTTGAGCAAATCCAGAGCGGCACGGGAGTGGATGCCAGACTGTTTATAAGTTGCGTTGATCAAAGCCGACTTTGTGTTCTTCTCGGCTTGAAGGGCAGTAGTCAAGTCTACCTTGAGACCCTTGGCAATTTGGTTCTCCAGTTCGAGGACACTGCGAAGGACATTGGAGGTAGACCAAGCCTGAGTGAAGGTCAAACCGTATTTGCGGTTGGTATATTTTGCCTCGAGGTCGCCAAAGATGGCCTCGGACTTGTTGTCGCGGTTGCCCGCCACTCGGAAGGTGACATCAGATGGAGTTCTGGTCTTGACCTCCAAAGAAGTTCCAGCGAAGGGATAGTCCTTCTGGAGGAGGTCAGTAGATGACTTTCCGAGGTCCTAAATAGTCGTGAGTACAAGTGCGATGGATACAGCGTCGAACATACCTTCCAGGAAGGGGGAACTGGTTGAGGAAGAGACATGATGTGCGAAATAGGCAACTTTTGGAAAACAACAGTCAAAGTAAATTGTTTATGAGGAGCAAGCCGTGGGAAAAGGAAAACCGGTTCGTTCCGTCCCTATGTACCATCAAACGTGCCCGCCATGATATGTATAGGTGCTACAGTATCTGAATATCACCATGCGGGTATGTCTATCTCGTAAGGACGGTAACCCCAGTTGCCCCAGTATGATGTGCAACTGTCTGTGAAGCATCTTCCATATTAGGCGATCCTTCAAACGTTGCACGCGTCGCTCTCACACGCAGGGACGCGTTATTTTGACTTGTTGTTCCAGTGTTCAACCTCCTGCTCAAGGCCTGGTTCATTTTGCTTGTTTGTACTTCTGGCTACTTCGGTTCTGCACCATGGATCTATCCCAACCGAAAAGCCTACAGACAGATTCCACTGACGTATTTTCGCTTACAGATCAAGATCTTGCTGAGAAGCTCCAATTCGTTGAAGAGGTGTTTCCTTTCTCCTCTGTCCCTGCTTCGAGAGCTAATATATTTCTGATCTTCAGATTGGTTTTGGAAACTGGGGTAGTGTCTGGCTATGTCGCCCCAAGATCTCCTCAGATGCTTCAGACGAAGACCGAGCACAGAACCGTGAACAGAAGATTGCCGTCAAACTTGTTCATCGGTCAAAGACAACAACGACTGCGGCCAGAGTTAGATCACTGTATGTCGTCTCAGACACGTCTGGCCAGCGCTGACCGCTGTCTCCCATTCAGCTGGAACGAAATGAAGATTGTACGAAAGTTCAAGAATGACCCTCACCCTTCCATTGTACCATTTCACTCGTTTATCATCACCCCGTCATATGCGTTGATCACTATGTAAGGCACCCTTGACAGTTGACCTGTTCGTCTTTAATTTGTGATAGGACGTACCTTCCCACACTTGTTCCCGTTCAAGTTGACGAGACTACAGCTCGCATCTGGTTTAAATATCTGGTATCCGGTATCGAATTCCTACACAAGCGGGGAGTAGTTCATAATGACATCAAGTGAGAACTGAGTTGCATCTTTCTTGAACGAGCTGACCTACGCCGTATAGACCCGCCAACATCCTTCTTGACGAGAAGAACATTCCAGTCCTGGTTGACTTTGGCTTTGCAGAGAAATACGACTCGCATTCTGGTACTGCATTCCACAGTAATTTATCCTATGGTACACCGGAGGTTTGTGATTCTTTATTTGGGAAACGACCAGAGTCCGTAACACTGCATATAGTACCTGTCTCCTGAACGTGCCCGTGGACTTCCTCACGACACCCGCAAATCTGATGTATGGTCCCTCGGTGTTACGTTCTTTGAAATCTTAGTTGGTCGGACACCGTTCGAACATTCTGACAATGAACAATTCACTACCAAGGATGAATTGCAACAATACTGGACCCGAACGGTAAGTGACATCGGCGTAATCATGTTCTGCCTTGTTGACAGGATCAGTTACGAGGAAAATGGGTTGGGACATGGAAGATGTCCCAAGGCATGGAATGTTTACTTCGCCGCATGATTGCTCCCAATGCCGACTTGCGATGCACCGCCACGGATGCCATGGAAGATGGCTACTGGCGCAGCCGGCCGGTTATCAATACACACAGTGAGCCGATTCCTTTTTCTCTGGTGTACTCTCTTATGGGGAATTGCAGGACGATCTACCAGCGAGATGCTCGTCACACCAACTAAAGGCCGTGACAGCCCAGATGCATCGCCGCGTCTGGATGATAGCGCAGAAAGCCTACGTGTCCATGCCCTTCGCCAGGGCTTAACACGTTCCAGGTCTCAAACAAGGGTTGCTGGTGCACCCAAGAGTTAGTATCCGTGTATTGGACTAGTCAACCGTGTTTGATGATTTTCTAGCTCATGCTCGTAAAGTTGCCCTTGCTGCGATAAATCTATCGCCAATCAAGGCTTCACCGCCAGCGACACCGACCGGAAAGGAGAATACCAATGTAGTAGTTCTTAATTCCAGCCAAAGGAAGAACCGAAGGCCTTTCGGCAATGTCAACAACCAGGAAAATATTCCTCAGCCGCAATTTGTCAAGCCAACTGACGACTCCAAGGCAAAGCGTCGAAGCAAAGTATTGGGTGACAGAACTGCACGCCATATTAAAGACGAGAATATCAGCAAGGGAAGAAAGGTGAAGGATGGACAGCCCAAAGAAAAGGTGAACAATGCCAAGGAACGAGTCCGAGAATGGGAGAGGGAACGACAACGATTACGTGAAATAGCAAGACTGGAAGAAATAGAAAAGGAACGAGAGGAGCAGGAAGCCCAAGTGATGACGCAAGAGTCAGAGGTCGAGAAAGAAGTGGAGCAAGAAATGACACTGGCCTCGCCCCCCGCGGCTTCCTCGATGCCACAGCTTTCCTCTTTCCCCAGTTCTGGTAAGTCGGTTCGAGTATGATCTTTTAACCCTGTCCGACAACGCTCCTAGCAGCAGTGAACAGTTTTGCCATCAGCACTCCTCGCCGAACAAGCAGTTCTGGCTTGAGCCACCTCAAACACAGTATTAAGAAATCCATTGGTTTGTTAGACCTTCTTCCTAGAAATCAGCACGCTCATGTCCACGAAGATAAAACAAAGCAATTCTATAAGTCTTCTACTTTAGGAAGAAGCACACCACAGACAACGAGGTCGTCCTTTGACTTTTTAGATGATGGCACTCGCGGGGAGCCACCGAGCGAACACATGTCCTGGGAAGACGAAGGGCTAGTGCGACAAGGTGAATTGCATATTAAAACATAGCATGGCCAATGAATTTCTGAAATCCGAGCAGCAGATACATCCCTCCCTGCCGTCCGCCAAGCCATTCACAATGAACGGGTAGGTGCGGACGCAAGAACAGACAGAATGACGATCTGGATGCGCAACGTCGAGAGTGAGTTTGATTTGGCTGCGCCAAAAGACTCGCTTTAACGATTTTTACAGAGGTGGTAGAAGATGCCCGCCAGACGTTTGCGTTGTCAGCACCGCAACCCACTGTACTGCCTCCTCTGCCTGTGGCTCCACTTTCTCGGCGTCCGTCAAAACAACCTTCAAAAGGACGCCTTCCACGCAAGATTCTGGCTGCTAGCCAGATATTTACCGAAGATGCGATAAGATCCTTCGATACGTCAACGGCGGCAAACACATCATCTGTTCAGTCAAAGAGCGAAGTCTCACAAGACACAAGCCATATCCTGTCTAGCATCGAATCGCCCACAAGGAAACGACGTGCAACGGTTTCGACCCACTATCCAGCGCCCGTTGTCTCGCCTGCAACGACTACAGGAACATACTTAAGGCAGAACACTAGCCTAGCTGACAAGCTTCAACTTCATATTGCCACTTTGTCCCGATTAGAGGCTGAGTTGAACAAACGTGAGTGCAGTCAGGATGCTTGTATAAACCACACTTAATTTGAACTGGTAGCTCCTAAACCAGAGCCTTCTCCCAGGCTCTCCCAATTCATGGACAGAAGTCTCTTCATTGAGACGCCTTTGTCCCAGAGGGCTTCCACGGAATTGACTAATCTAGAGCAAGAAGAGACGCGACCATCCATAGCCCTGTCATTGGATGAGTTGAATTCTTCAATCCTCCATGTGGAACCTTATCCC
Source organism: Amanita muscaria Koide BX008 (assembly GCA_000827485.1). Lineage (NCBI taxonomy): Eukaryota > Fungi > Basidiomycota > Agaricomycetes > Agaricales > Amanitaceae > Amanita > Amanita muscaria. Next base: position 160,942 of record KN818261.1, on the reverse strand, counting down.
ACTAGGCAGCCTAGCATCCCGAGCAGCGCTGTCAGTTCCCCTGAACAAAGGCGGCTAGAAAATGTCTATGACCGGTTCCTCATGGCCACGACTGGTGTCAAGCGTGTAGGAAAGGGCTACCAATCTGAAAACGTAGTGCCCGTCGGCAACCACCATGAATCGCAGAGCAATCTGAGTAGGCTTCATCGCCGCCGCCATGCTATGCCACCACCAGTGTCAAGTGAAGACATGCGCCCAACGATGGTGGTGGATGAGCTGGGCATGATGACGAGCACGCAAGCTGGAACGGGAACGCCGATCGTGAAAGATGAGAGTCATACGACTGTTGCGCTGGTTAGACGCGCTATCAAGGCGATGGTGCCTGGTAAGACTGCCTCCAAGAGACTGTCTCGCGTCATGGCGTAACGGACACGGTTTATTCCCTAATTTTTTGTTCTTTTTTTCGCTCGCCAGACATTTAACTTTATTCGTTGGCACGGGATTGTTGACGATTTTTCACGATTTTTTCACGATTATATGCATAGCTAGGTTCCAACTACTCACACGCTCGTTTCTTGTGTTATTTTGCTGTCTCCCATGCTTTCCCATCTGGTTTTTGCATAGCTTTTTTTTTCCACATTTCCGTTGCTATCGACTGTGCACGCTTTCACGACCCCCGCACGAGAAATATTTGTTCATTTTCTAGGATAAGTAAATTAGCTAGTACGCGCTTATACGAATGTAAAGGATTCTAGAACCTTCGGCTTGTTACAATCTAAGCGCAGCCTGTGCTGCGTATCTGTGATCAACCATGCCACTCAACTACTCCAAGTGGGATCAGCTCGAGGTGCGTAGCTTTCGCCCGACAATACGTTTCTTTTAGCTGACTGGCATCTAATTAGCTCTCTGACGACTCAGATATCGAGGGTCACCCCAATGTAGATAAACGGTCGCTTATCAGGTACGTTGATCGACGACTTACAACGACCGAACCCCACTAATCTACTATTCAGATGGAAACAACGCGACATCCACGAAAAGCGAGAAGTAAGAAAACAGAAAATCATGTACCTCCAAGCTCAGATCTCCTGCAACCACGTCCTGTTACCGCGCATCAGAGAGATCGCGGACAAGCTGGCTGATCCAAGTGCGGATCTCAAGCCGACAGTGTACCTTACTGGATTGGTGGAGCGGCTCGAAAAGCAGCCGTCGAGAGACTGTCCGTCGGGGAACGACCCCAGCAAGTTGGAACAGACGTATGATGGGATGCTGCTGAGTCTTCTTCGCAGTGTCAGCGACGAGGCGAAGGAAAAGGCGAGACAGGACAATGTGCCAGAAGCGGAAAAAGACGAGAAGATTGGGGCTGATCTGGCGGAGAGGATGAAGACGCACGTCAAGCAGCTTGGAGAGATGATTGACAAGGACAAGGTAGAATTGGAGAGTGAGATTGCGGAACAGAAAAAGAGGATTACGAGTGACGATGTACATGAGGGGTTCCAGAACAAGGTGAGTAATTATTTTACACGATGGCTGGCGATGCTGATGTGAAGTATGGGTAGTATGTCCCCCCCAAGCCAGCACCTGCGCCGTTGACAAAGGAAAAGTCGAAAGACAAGAAAAAGACAAAGGCGACGACAGAGTTTGAGGTGATTAATCCTAAAGGCGTAGCTGCGACTGAAGCTGTCGCCGCCGCAACCAACTCATCCGCTACACCTCCACCAGAATCGGAGGAAGAAGAGGAGGAGATACCTGAACTCACACCCTCGCTGGAAGCATTCTCAAAACTGCCTCTCAAGGAATACCAAAAGTCGTTCGAGTTTATACAACACCATCGGGACGTGTATGTACCGGGTGCATCGGATGCCCTGCTCGTTGCCGCCTTTAGAGCGCAGCAAGATGGCAAAAAGAAGTACGCGAAGCAATGCGTTCATCAGAGTTTGCTGCTTCAGTATTGTGAAAAACTCGGCGTGGACGGTGTCGGGGTGTTTTTCAAAAAGTAACGTCCGCGTTTTGTTCAGTTGGATGATGGTATCGTCTCACAGAACGTGCAGGATGATGGCAGGCGAACCTCGGGCAAAGAAAGTGTTCGAAGATGATGTGGAAGCTACATACAAGCACTTGGAAGAGCGGGTGAGGATTAATCTTGAAGAGCAGGAAGCCGGGCAAGGAAAAGAACAAATTCAACTGATCGCCGAGGGTGGTGATCAAAGTATTTCGTTCAACGTTCCGGACGGCCCGCCACCTGAAGACCTGCGCCTGGAGGGGCCAGGTACAGAGGATCTAGACATTGAGGAAGTGCGCAAGGCGCTGCAGTTCCGATGGGACGTGTTTAGCGCGTTCCCAGAAGATCTGCAGGAGGCGCTGAAGAGCGGGTCGCTGGAAGAGGTGAACAAGGTACTAGCAGACATGGAGGTGCAAGTGGCAGAAAATGTAGTGCAGCAGTTGGACATGGCAGGGATTTTGAACTTTGCAGAGGAAGGCATACGAGACGAGACGGGTAACGCATAGTACTAGGGCATATACTTGAATGTGACCCAATGTCTCTTTCTGATTCTCACTCCGCCTCTTCGTCTTGTCGCATTCTGACCGTGTCTGCATCCCTCGAACATGCCCTGTCGTTTATCCAGCGTGTGTCGTGATGGATCATAGACGCAGCTCACGACTGATTACTTCGCGACAGGGATTCGAGATCACTCGCAGCCGGCGGGCGCGCCCTCCATTTCGCGGGAGCCGGCGGCGTCGGACGAGCTGGTCAAGGTGCCGTGGACGATCACAAATAAGTATTATTCTGCAGATGTCCATTTTGCGGCGCATACAGTGGATGGATTGACGCCGGATCTGGTGAGGGATGTCCCTGCTGTCGTGTTTGTGTGGATAAAAGGCGAGGTGAGTTTAGGTCGATTCACACAGAGTGAAAGCTGATATTGATGTCAAGCCATATCGCGCTCATGTTGAACGCTTATCTCAAGATATGGAGGAGTGTGAACCTGAAGTGTCCCTAGCTGTTAGAGTTTACACAGACTCTCCGTCTACTCCAGAAGCAGGAGAGGAAGAAGAGGAGGGAGACATTGACGAGTTTCTATCCTCCCATGGATTTGAGTATGTCAGCGTTTCGGACGAGACTGAATCTCAAGTATCCGACGGTGAGAAGACCAAATTTATTTCGTTCATTTTCGATATTGAAAGCATCACAGGTGTACCTAACTTTCCGCGGGTGATAGACGCATTGAGCACTATCATGTGGCCGTCTATGCAAGCCAAGTCTATCAGCATCGGCGATGCATCGATAAGGAAAGACTCGGAGGACTCGGAAGATGAAACTGATCCTTGGAGTTGGGCGTCGCCCGTGTGGGAATCGCCTACAGTGATGGGATTCGAAGATGACTTTACGGGAAGTTATGAGTTTTTGAAATCGGAGTTGGGAAGCGATGATGAAGAGATGCCGAGCCGGGAAGCAGTGGCTGAGACACGTGGACGGATATTTGGAGGAGGAGAGGACCTGACCGAGGTGCTGGCTCGACTGGAGGAGATGAAACTGGAAATCGCAGAGATGGAAAGCGAGGAAGAGCGACGGAAGGCAGCAGCGCGGGTGGCGTTGGGCGTCGTGTACGGACTTTGATGTCACTAAATCAGCCCCAACCTTGTTCCAAACTCTCATGAACAACGACCGCTCCTCCCAATGGTCCCTCTCCTCGGATTCTCTCGCGCAGCCTTCTCCCGCTCTCAGAAAGCGCCATTCAACCTATACTTTCATGTCTAATACCCACAGGCGCCCGTCCGTCCCTGTAGCTAACCGAGAGGACATCACCCCCTGGGAGTTCCAGCCGACTCCACCTTCCCATTTCACTCCCGCCTCCGTCCGCTCCAGAACCTCCCGCCCTGCTGACATTGTGGAGGAAGTCACGCCATGGGAGCTCTATCCAGCCCCGGATACAACAGAATCCTCGTCGCGCAAATCAAAGCATCTGCGTGCAGGGGTAAGTCATATCACCATTTAATTGTTCCACGCTAAGCTTCGCCACCTGATCATCAAAAGCGGCCTCTCAGTCCCTCCGGGTCCACCAAAGCCCTGCAAGGGTTGGACAATATCAGTGGGAGACGCAAAAGCACAAGCAGCAACAAGAGCAGTTCATCTTCACGGCTCAGAGTTGAAGCTGCGCTTTCTACCTCTTCCCTCTCCCTCCACCTGCCACAGCCACAACAACCCCGCCAAGCCTTTTCGAATCAGACACCGCCGGTCGTCTCGGACTCCATATTCAACGATCCGTTCAACTACTCTTCCATCTTCTCCGCTTCCTTTGTTCAACCACTTCCTCTTTCCGACCCTATGCCGCGATTCCCCCTCCCGTCCAAGTTTCTCTCTATCAAAAAGACCCCATCGACGTCTAAACTAGACCATACGCGTCAAAATGGTGGCGGTGATCCGAAATTCTCAACGGCAGATCGTAAGATTCTCCAGGAGCTCCAGCTCACCCGCACCGTTCGCGAGGCCCAGTTTGCGAGAAAAGGTAAGGGCGTCACCTTTGGTACCAACGGTGCCCTTCCCGGCATAAAGCACCATCCCTATCAGCGCCGTCAAGTACCGTATCCGAGGAATTACGAAAAAGAAGTCCTTGATTTGTGAGCGCCCCCAAACGCATCATGCTGTCGCCTGTCGCTCATTGCCTTTTTAGAGACGTTTGGGAAACTGCGTTCTGTCATGACCTGTGTGGCAGCGTTACTTGGCATGTGTTCAAGACGCCTCCTACAAAAGTGTATGTGTGTTCCATTGATTATCACTATCAGTGTTCTGAAGAGTATCACCCCGCTAGCTTGGATTTGGGTTGCGGTACGTCTGATCGCTGTCTACTAAGTTCCTGGTACATTGTAGTCGCATCATCTAGGCACAGGATCTTGGATTCTCAACTGTGCCAAGGTTTGGAAAGTACGTGACATGTCGGGTACCTTGTACTGGTGGCTTTTGCTGATTCTAATACATATTTCCCGTTGTCAGAACTGCCATTTTGTTGGTAAGTGATGGTGACAATCTATTGTGGGAGTCGTGCCTTGAAAAGTAATTTGAACAGGTTTGGACATTGTTCCACTACAACCGGATCTCTCACTCGTTGGCTCTCCGGACCTCAAGGCTCGAATAACCTGGATTCATGCTAATTTGCGAGTGGAAGACTGTTCTTGATGTAGCGCTGTCTGCTGACCCTTTCGTTTCTAGTTTGGACAAGCTACCATTTCCGGATGGAGAATTTGATTATGTGTAGGTTTGATAGACTTTCCTATTGAGCTACGCATTGACACAGCCAAGGCATGTCAAACGCATTGCTCTTGGTGTTCCAGAGGACAAGGTCAGTAGGTCGCTGCCTGTCAACGCATATACAAACTTTTTGTTTTTCGCCAACAGTGGGACTCGCTGTTGGAGGAGATAACTCGAGTAATGAAGCCTGGTGGCGCCTTCGAGGTGAGAAGACTGGCTTTACTGTTTCTCCGCCGGGCAACTTTAGCTTTCTTCTTTAGCTAATCGAGGAAGACCTATTTTTTCCTGGGAAACTCTTTGATTCAGACAACGATTCGGAGACAGAAGGTGACGAAACGAGGCCAGGCAGTCATATGCCCTCATTTGGAGAGGCAGAGGCGCAGCTCGGTGGATTGCAAACCAACCATTCACGGCCAGAATCACCTGTGCCCATGCGGGAAACGACCATCATGGAAACCGAAATGGAAGGAGATGAAGAGGTTCGGGACTATGAAGTCGTGCGCTTACCACCAAATTCAACACCCGGTCGGCCGCCGTTCTATACCAAGACTAGCCAAGATTCGGGCCAGCATTCTTATACCCGCCCGTCCATGGCAAAGAGATCTACCTCAACTTTGTCTCTGCTCTCCACCAAAAATGGCACCTCGCCAATGAAGCTTTCAGACCTTAATGGTACACACCATATACCCATGCCTCAAACCATCGCTGAAGACCCACCCCTGGGTCCCACACCTTCGGGTCCTCCACCTTCGTTGCTGAAAACCACGCCAAGGACGCCGGATAATCCTCGAGACCATTGGCTTTTGGAAAGAATTTATTCTGAGATGCTTTCATCTAGATTTATTAACATACATCCTTTATCATTGTTGACAAATTCATTGAGTCTTTATTTCAGAGGTGAGGTACTCGATGAAGCTCAGATGAAGCCGGGTTTTTGACCCAACTTGTTCAGATTTGCGCACGTTGCCTGCGATACAATTCACTTTTCCGCCCCTTCCGCCTAGAAAGTTTCGTGTGTTTGGTGTGTCAGAGGAGAGAAAGAAGCCCGAAGAAAAGCGAAAGAAGAAGGTGGAGTATCAGTCGAGTGACGGAGAAACGTGCGGGTATGAGACAGAGACGGCCGAGAGGTCCAAGATCTTGTCGATGCAATCCCTAATACAGCACGAGTCACGATACGTCTCGTTGGACGAGACTCAGACATCGGCGTTCTCCCCTTCTGCGCGGGTCGAATTTCCTGACCTGAGCAAGGATATGAAGATGTCAGCGATCAAACGCGGGTCCAGACTGCCAAATGCACAACTCCACCTCGATCTTAATACGCTCAATTTCCATCTTGCTCTGCGGACAGAAGAGGTCATGGCGTGCTCCGAGTCGATGTGGGAGTGGGTGACCGATGAAAAGGATAAAATTGCACTCAGCTCGTCAGGTAAGAATCAGCCGGCGAAATCGCGGACATCCTTGTCTTCAAATGAGACTGGGAGGAGCCGTGACAACTTTAGAGACAGGATTGTGGACATGACGAGGGAGGATTTTGACGAGTTGTTGTCGAACTTTAAATTGTGGGTCGTCTGTTGAGGGGTCTGTAGCAGTACTAACACTTTCGGATAGCGACATGCAGGACAAGTTCTCCCTCGGCTATGCAATGACGGAACGCTTCAATTGGTCCATCTCGTTATGCCAGTCTCCTCCAGAACGTGCCACTTTTGACTCGGCATGTGAAAAGTGGAAAAACTGGGAGAAGCAGGAGCGACACGCAGCAACAACACGTTCCCATCGGTCATCGGCGTATACCCGTCCGAGGGCCATCAGTTCAAGCAATATCAGCCACATGTCGAGTGTATCGTCAACGGTAACGTCCGCGCCCCAGGTTGTGAGGGCGCACAGCGGACAAAGTGGACACAGTGCTTACAGCACCCAAAGTGGGCAGACTCTGCTGAGCGGACACAGTACTGGCAGCTCTACACTCGTGCCACCGATTGCTGAACGATGGGACCAGCAGTCGCAATACCATTCCACACGCTGCGCGGATACGAATGGTGGCGACTATAACCACCATGGCAAGAATGGACGGCCACGTGGATGCTCATGTACGACGCACGTACCTCCCACTACCAGGATGAGCCGGGCATTGAAGGTCTTTGTGGGCTGGAAACCATAAAGACTTGGCCAGCTCAACTGTCTTTCTTTCCGTTCACTCCTGGGGAGCCTAGACTCTTTGATTATACCTTGATGACCAATTACGACTGCCTCAGAGGATTTGGGCGGTTGCGACAGGCGCACTTTCCACTTTAGACTCTGATGGCTACCAGTGCTGGACACACGCATTCGCTATGCCAACGACACGACCCAAATTTGCGTCATTCCTTACATACTGATGGTTGACCCAACAAGGTAGATTATTTTCCTTTCTTGCTTGTCACCCGCTAGTTTTTAGGATTTGCTTTGGATATCATTGTCTAATTTATCCGTGTCATTTCGAATTTCCGAAAAAAAGGGAGCATAATACCCTTTTTCCTTTTTTTTCTCCCAGCAGTTCTTTTATTTTTTTCGATTCTCTTGTTGAGTACTACATGCACCAATTGTTGTACTTGTACAAATGGTGGACGATCGAGCCTTGTGATAACCTGGGCTATCACTCTATCTCAACCGAGGTTCCATACCCCCATAAAGTGGATGAGTGAGATTCATTCAGATCCTATAGAATCTTATGCACATGTCGGTTATCACACCCGCCATAACCGCCGGGTGGGATGAGCACGTCTTTTATTTACATCTTGTTGTGATGGGTCATGGGGTTCTGACATCGCTTAAGTATTCGCCGAGTCATATGAGCGCTCTAAAAGAGATCCAAATAACGACATTGACAAGTAATGGGCGTGGGTTTGTCATCGTGTCATGAAAGAAAGATATGGGTTGGTCGACTAGCTTCACTGTTTGTTCCTTACCAAGACCCTTGCGCACAGCGATAAGGAAGGCTGAAAAGCTTAAACGGTATACAGTAGTAACCGTAGCACTTACTTTATGATCCTTATCATTAGGAATCTGTCAGGGACAAGTTGAAAGCTCGCCATTCTAGCATTCCTTGTGGCGTGACACTTGTTTGTTCCCCAAAAGCCGAGGGCATTGACTTGACTTTGACGGGAGATCACGGGGGACACTGCTGGTGCTGCGGTGTAAGTACAGTCTGAATTTGGAAGGCTTGGGCGATGTTCCTCAAGGCTGCCACGTTGGCTTCTCCCCTCTTCTTCTTTGTTCTTTTACAGCAAGTTGTGTCAGTTCCGCAGTGCGCGGACATAATACCCGTTCCCTTTGTCATGTCAAGAAGCGCAGTCACCCCCACCTTCTGTACATACTACGCTGCACTGCTTCCGCGATCTGAAATCAGATATGAATGATGCTGTTGATGCAGTGAATGATGTGGGGTGACAAAACGTGTGTGATGCATTACAACATGCAGTTTGCTGTTGCAAGCAAACTTTTTTTTTTTTTGTGGCTAAATGCCAGTCACTGTAAAACGCCACAAAGTTTACCCGCGTGAGCGCGCTACGCTCATTTGATCGTATCGTAACTATATATACATCTCACATTCATATATCACAACATCAATTCAATCACTTGCACCTTCCGAATTGAATAGATGATTTGTCAGTTGCATCTGCTGTTTCTTTTTGGGGCGTGATGGATGATGTGATGCCCATGATACCCCTGAGAGACAGAAGAGAAGCCGAAGAACCGAAAGAACCGAAAGAAGTCAAAAGAACGCCCGTCGGCAGCACCGCACCCACACAACCTCGCGGAACTTGAATATAGTGAATCACCGGGGAACTTTGAACATGCGGTACTTTTGTACATTACATCCTTTTTTCTTCGCACACAGTTATTTATTTATTTTTAAATTAGCGAGCGACCCTTTTTCCCGATTGCGGACGCAATGGCCTGACCTGCAAGTGAGCTGTAATGTAACATTAAAAATATGCAGTGAGTATACGGCGTCTCTGGGAAAATGGAACAGTGTGCGGAGAACATCAAATGACAAATTACAATATGGCATATGATTCCCAGTCTAGTCTAGTCCTTGGCACCCACCCCTGTCCTTACAACTCCGATTTGGACGGAGGGTTGTCCAGCTCTGCAGAAATGAAGGTGAGTAAAGAAAGGAAGATGATAGTGCACGAATGATTCACCCTGGTAACAACAATGCGGCGGGATTACCGTTGCTCTAAATTTAATTTGGGGCAAAAAGAACAATAAGGATGCGCCCCATGCTGATGCATCTCGTTTATTTAATTTCCGAACAAGGCATGCTGCTATTTTCGTTCATACCGCACATGCATTCATTCAAGAAAAGGATGATATAAACATTGAAAGCGCTACACGATGAGGTGGCGAAATTTGACTTGGACATATGTAACGGCAATGAGGGAGAAAAAGACCACAACAGGATGCTGCATCGTCGCGTTTCGTCGCAATATAAAAAAAACTTTGATACAGTGACATCTTCAATTCAGCGCGAAAAAAAGAGGTGCAAGCGAAAGAAAAGAGAGCAGAAAGGCATATGTAAAAAAAGAAAAGACAGGCATACTCTGCTTGTTTTGACAATGGAGAGAACTGTCTTGTATCTTGTGTTAATGGAGATCACGGGATAACAATGCGAAAAAAATACCATGCACTCGTTCATCTCCTTCCGTAATGACTTCCCTGACCAACTTGCGGCTGCTGCGGTCCCCAGTGGGTGTGTTGAGCGGCAGCGGCAGCAGCTAGCCCACCTAGGGGCGGCTGTCCCCCTTGCGAAGGTCCACTTCCGGGCCCACTGCCATAAGTGTACCCGCCGGGGGACATTAGATGATTCCCGTACATACTCGCGTCATGTTGCGCGGGTTGCTGGTGGTGTTGCTGTCCTGGATGATGGGCGTACGAGCCTCCCTGGTACTGCGGAGACGTCGCGGAAACTTGCTGATGCTGTTGCTGAGGCGACGTCGGTGAATTGAGCGAAATTTGGGGAGGGGGAGCCTGCTGGTTTTGGTGCGGTGCGTGACCACCAGGGGACGGCTGGGCTGGACCAGTGCCGGTCGGGATGGACAGGGGTGGGGGAGGAATAGTGGAGTTGGGAGAGTGGGGCGAGGTTGCGCCTCGAGCATTGGATGATGGAGCAGCTCCAGCAGTAGAAGAAGCTCTTCGGCGACGCTTGTCGCCTGCGGAAGCGCGTCCCCCATGGGACGCAGCGGCGTCGTCATTGTCGCCGTCGTCTTCATCATCCTTGGCGCTGTTCCCAGAAGGGTTGGTACCAATCGTCAGACCGCCGGGGAGATTATTTGGCGGAGGACCAGTCATGCTCATTGCCGAAGGACGACCGAGGGGAGGGCCAATGGGCATAGATGAAGAAGGTAAAGAGCTTTGAGGGGCATTGAGACAAGCTTGAATAAGATTCTTGCCCTCGGGTTGGGTCACAAGAGGTTGGAGCTTTGCAGTAGTAAAAGTATACACCAAACCTGTCTCTGAAACGACGAGAAGCAAAACCTGTGTGCCAGTCAAAGTAGACAGCTCGTATGCCTGCAAAAGATGTTGGAAAAAAAAAAGAGAAAATGAAATAAAATTTTTACCTTTTTCATGATCCCTAGAAAAGGACATTATTGTCGGTGGTTGGAACAAGTTGATGCACAGAGCAAACCCACCTGCTTTCCTTTTGGAGAACGTTATGTGACGTCTCGATTTATCCTGAATAAATTCGATCTTGATCTTTCGTCTTCCGGCCTTCTTGTCGGATTTGGGCTTCTCCTCGTCCTCGTCCTCGTCGCCTGCGCTGTCGACAGCGTCTTGGTCGTTGATGAACGCGTCGTCGCCTACTGGGGGCGCCTGTTGGGACTGGTTCGGATGGGGATCTGCGGAGGGAGCAGCGTTGCCGGGATGCATATCCAGGGTGCGAGGACGCTTGCGCATGGTGGGAGAAGAGGGCGACTGGGAAGTAGGGGAAGTCTGATCCTGAGCGGGTTGGGGTTGGTAGTGCTGAATGGGATTATTTGTAATTTGATTTGACTGGGACGGGTTTGCAGGATAGCTGTAGGACGAGGCAGAAGAGTTTGGGGCGGCCGAGGATACGCGGCGAAAAGACATTCAAAGGAGACAGAACAGTTGGGGAGGGACAGAGAGACAGAGAGAGGAGTTGGTGTCGAGAGAGGCAGTTACGGACACTGGCCGGAAAAGGAATCGACTTGGGAGGGCGAAAAGGGAAGGTTGATCAAAGTCTCGTTTTTGAAGGGAGTCCAACTAAGACCGGCATCAAACACAAACAAGGCACCCCGGAGCTTGCCGGCCGCTCTCTCCCCTCCCCCGTCCTCTTGTCTCCCTTTCTGTCCCTCCCTTGCCCTCTCCACCCTCTGCTTCTCCGTCCCATCCACCGCTGCTCACCCTCTCCCCCCCTTCCCCCTCCCCCTGACTCTTACTCGCCATCCCCTGCCCGATCGGGCAAGTCCACCTTGTCTCCGCAGCACCTGATCAGATCCCTCTTATCTTCTCGATCTATTGCTATGCCATCCCGTAATCTTCGTTCCTAGCGGACATTTCTTTCTCTCCCGAGCACGCTTTATTCTTTACATTCACACAAATCAAGTCATTCTATTATATTGTATCATTTAGCGCACAACATCATCATCATCATGCGAGCGCTTGCTAGCTCGCCAATCGTGGCGCTATAGCGCTCTTGATCCATAATCCCTCCATCGTGAGGTCGACCTGATCGTCTCACTCTTCTTCGTCCAAGTCAGAGCCTCTTTTGCTGATCAGTCTTTCAAGTCGTCTTCAGCCCTTGCTGTGCCGCCGTCCCGTCGGTCAGACTCTAGCCTATTCCGGAGCTGTATGACGTTGTGGTGGTGGTGGTGGTGGTGGCGGCTTCAACACCGCCAGTGCTCGCATCACTCGGTCTTCAAGTGTCATCCTCAATGGTTGCAGTCGCATCTCTTCGAGTGCTGCCTTGATTCTACCCGCCGACTTGACGTCTCGGAGATGTGGTAGCTTGTTGAACAGGTACTCTGCTGTATCATCGTCTGTTCGGCAAAAGTGAGAGGATCAAAGAATAGGATACACCGTGACCAAGTTGAACCAATTCAAGTTGAAGCTGACCACGTACCATTCGGCTCATTCTCATACATCGCGTTCTGATCGTCGCTGCTGATGAGCCGACTGAGATGGATATCTTCGCATGTCCCGTCACGGCACGTCCCTCCCCCGGGAATCTCGTACTGACATATGAGCTTCAACGGATCAAGGCGCTTCGTAGCTGCCGCCAATTTAAGAAGCTTCAGATCTAGAAAACGAATGTCTGTTTCTAAACCGCGAGAATCATTAGTTAATGTGACGGGATCTGTGCTAGGCCTGTCGTCTATTGAGATGATATTAGATTGCGTTTCAGATTCCACGCTTGATACTTCATAGTGCGTGCGAAGATGCGGATACAGGGCAAGAGAGGACTGATAGTTCAGAAATGCGGATTCATGTTTCAAGCTTGCGCTTCCCAAAGTAACCTACAAGCAAACAATTCAGGTAAGCATGTGCCAAGAGACAAGAGACAAGGCGAACAAGCCTCGTCTGATGAAGGAGAAGTAACGAACTTGGAAGACGCACCTGTGCCGACGAAGACGTGTCAGCGTCCACGTCGACGTCCTCTATCCACTGAATGCCTTGACTGTTGGCGACTTGTCCATCAATCTAAATCCATGAGGCAAGACAGTGACAAAAAAAGGCAAGTTCGCCGATCCGAGTAAAGAAGGAAAGTAACAAGAAATTAGGGTTGCCTCGAGGCAAAGAAGGAAACTCTTGCCACATTTTGCATGACTACATCCTCGGCTGTGAAGATGGCAATTGCTAAATAAAGCATTGATGATGTTCATGAAAAAGCCGAGGGAAACGCAATACAAATAGAAGCAATAGACACGCACGGAACGTCGTTCACCGAAAATGATTCATCACGGGAAGCATCGGCAAGTGCATTGATAAGCATCAAGGTTTGAGTCCGATCGCGAGGAGATCATGGGAAGCACGATATCGCGTAGCATTAGCAGCTGGTGGGATCGAACAGGCGGGCAACGGGCAACTTGCCTGATTCGGAATTCATCAGCTGGACATCAACGTTCGTCCTGTCCGTGATAGGGACGTCATCTGCACGGAACGGTGAAAAGGAACAAAGATTAGTGACAAGTCGGCACACATAGAACCGAGAGAATAGAGAACCAATGGCAGGTGTTGTGGACGCAGATGCGCCCATGTATGGACCGGTTAAAGCTGCCGCAACAGATGCGATTGACGACGCATCACTTGATTCATCTGCAATTACAGCGCTTGAGTCATCATACCCAATGTGCACCAGAGACTTACATAGCGTGGGCAAATTAACGGTGGTGGTATTTGATTGAAGTGGTTCGTTGTTGAAAATGATGGGTGACTTTGATTGGAGGTTGTGATCGACTTCCTCCTGCTTGAGGTTGGCAGCATCACTAGCAGATGCTAGGCTGTCAAGGGGGTTCTGAGTCCTGGTCTGAGACGCGGTCAATGGGGGTTCAACCATGAATGATGGAAGAGAAGTACAGCCAATTTTCTCAGTCGATCCAGCTCTTTCTTCGCAATCAGCTCCTTCATTCTTTCAATTTCCATTTCCAGTAGTGACGGTTCTTTCACCACCCCTGGGTTTATCGGCGCCGTTGGGATTACGGGTGGAGTTGAAGAGGACCCTGGGGTATTGAAAGAACTCCGTTTGCTTCTTCTCCAGACGTTATCCTCGCTTCTGAACTCATCCTCGCTGTCACTGAGATCGATTACGCAGCGCCGATGACCATTGTTTACACTCCCGAAATCAATAGCGCCTGCTCTCCTGGTTGCATGATGATGATAGTGTGTGCTTCCGTGATTATACTTTCCGTTGGTCGTAGGAAGCCTTGTACTGGTATCAAGGTCAACAAAATCCGATGCCACAGGTCTCTTGGTGCCACGACGGGCTTGTCCATCCATTATCATGGATTGAGATGACGATGACCCTACTGAGGATACAGAATCACTTTTCTCGATCGCAGAGTGCGATGACTCAGTGAAAGATGGCATAGTACAATCGGGTGATTTGACTGATCGTGATTGCTCCTTGGAGGGTGACATCAATTGTAGCGCCTCCAATTGGTCAGTGGGAGACATTGTCCGTTCGATTACACGCAGTCCCCCGAGCCCGGGTATATCGTCCACGTCCATGGCATCGTCTGACTTTGGAAGTGATGTTGCGTGCTCTGACGACGAGGTACTTGCAGGAACATCAACAGCTTTAGAGGCAGATATACTCTCTAAGAAGGTATCAACGTCAGGTGAAACTGCAGATGTCGACTCAGGTGGTGCTGAGTCTGCTGGTGGCGCAGTAGGTAAATTGGTCGTTGAAGGTTGCTTTGATTTACGAGAGGCAAGCACTGCCCTCTTACGAGCCAATAGTTCTTGTCGCCGTTGCATCTCTATATCATGTAGGCTGTGTGATGATATAGTAGACATAGCTGCCGGGGAAGAGGGACTCTCAGCTGGCTGGGATATGTATGACACAGACACATCATTGTCATTGCTTGCCTTGATGGGCGAACTGGTCTGAATTGGGCTTGAAATTGGAGCCTCCACTTGCGTTGCTGTCGCGGCGGCTTGCCGAGCTGTTAACATCGCCTCTGGTGTGTACGGAATCAATCCAGTGGTATCAAGATTGCGGGGCAACCGAAGATTAAGTTCAGCGAAGACATAGAAGACCAGCTCCCTTGAAAGACCACATTCGACTAGATATTCTGGAGGCACGCCCCAACCCAGAAGATCTAGAACGATATCTTTCGCGGTATCATACTGCTGTTGAGTCACTGTAAATTTTCAATGAGCACCTGAATCCCATGTACATTGGTGCCACCGACTTTGTATACCAGGCCGGACATGTTTCTCGTCTAAAGCAAGCAAGGCGAGATGCACAGCAGACAAATGTGCGCCCGGTGTGGCTGACCGATGTCGTGTTGATTGAGGAGAAACCAGCGATGGCTCCGATGAGCGTCTTGATTGTGTTGTGGTCTGGCTCAAGTCTTTGGAAGCCGCAGAAAACCGGCGTGCCGCGGAGATGGGATTCGCAGATGGAGGTTTAGCATCTTCCACGGGGGATTTGGGTGTCTCTTTGGGCGCTGGAGGGGCAGGAGGGATATCCTCCTCCTCACTGATTTCCCCTTCTTCACGCATATGAACATCCTCAGGGACGGATTCTGGTTGTTTTCCACTGCTGGAGGCCACGATCTTTGGAAGACAAGATGGTGTGGGTTTCGGTGTTGGTTGATGAGACTCCTCCTGGCCATAGTCTAGCTGAATAGAGTCTGGTGGTGGCGGGCGTGATAGTGATGCTTTCTCCAAGCCAGGCTTTCGCCGTTTCGCTCGCAGGGTAGACAGAGCTGCCTCGCGCAGAGAAGAAACCTGATCCAAGGATGTATTGGACGATGGATTATTCATGGAGGGAATTGCAACAGGGGAATGACATTCAAGAATTGCAGACTCCATTGTGATAGATGATCAGAGAGAAGGTGAAGGTGAGGCGATGAGGAAAGGGATATTACCACACTCTCCTCCATCACTGTCCTCCCACGTGTGCCACACAAACGCACGGACCACTCATCTGAACATTGATTTATGTGCATTATGAACACATTAACTGTACTCGACTAGGTATAACCATGTACGGCTCTAACGAAGGACTGAGTCGCCCTGATGCATCCTTCTGTGGGAACCGGCACCGGCATGTGTACACGCAATAGGTACATATAACTTTGCAACGCGATTTACACAGCATTTGCATCTTCCGAGTTAGCAGACTCAGATGGGCCTGGCATATTCCTTCCTTCGACAAACCTTTCCACTGGCAAAAACCAAATTTACCGTCGATGACATACCAGATCTGAATGGAAAAGTTGCAATTGTAACAGGTGGTAGTACAGGTGAGGATAGCAACGACGCGTTCATTTCATCATTTGGTAATACTAGTCTAGGTATTGGAAAGGAAACCGTGAAGGTACTAAGCTTACCTTCAAAAATTTGGGTCCATGCTATACTGAAGCATTACTAGGGCCTTTTATCGCATAACGCTAAAGTTTACATTCTGGCACGCAACAAAGAGAAGACGGAACAGGCCATCGCAGAGCTCAAAGATTCAACAGGACACGAGGCCCAATTCATTTCTTGTGATCTTGCAGACTTGGTATCAGTTAAGCATGCTGCGGAAGAGTTTACAAGGTAACAACATACCAATATTTAAATCTCTCAGTTTATGTTAAGCGGAATAAAGCGAGGAAAACGAGCTCCATATACTGATTAACAATGGGTACGTTTACATATGTCGTTGCTTCGTAGAGTCAAATATTGATGATGACAACAGGGGCGTTATGAATCCGCCTATCGAGCAGCTCACCGCGCAAGGTTATGATATGCAA
>KN818261.1:75377-141956 GCA_000827485.1 Amanita muscaria Koide BX008 | reverse complement strand
ACCAATGTACTACCTTCCAACTTAAGTCTTACGCTCATCGTCACACAAGGCGAACATAGTTCTTACTGCAGAGTTTACGAGGAGGTACGGTGACCAGGGAATTGTTACTACGTCCGCGCACCCTGGCTCCATTGTCACCGAGCTTTATCGCAACTTGCATCCAGTGGCAGCAAGAATAATGGTAGGCACTCCTTGAAATTGTCACGCAATTTAGTCCCAACCATGGCTGTATTGAAATTTAGGGCCTCTTTTTGTACCCGCCATCAATGGGTGCATTAACCCCACTGTACGCAGCAACGAGCCCAGAGACAGAGAATCTGGGCGGAAAGGTACCGTCAAGTCTCAACTTGATGACGTGGTGACAAGCCTGTTAATAATCTTTACAGTATTTTATACCATGGGCACGATTGGGAGAGCCGCTCGAGGCTACACAAGATCCAAAACTGGGGCAGGATTTCTGGGAGTGGTGTGAAGAGCAAGTTAAGGACATATAGTGCGCACCATAATACTGATGCGATCCCTTGATTGCGAAGTAGTAATTCAAATGATGGACTGGCTAGTTCAATCGTAACCACGAGAATAATTTTCAACACTAGTACTGGTTGGTGACCTACGGAGTACAATGATACCCATATTATCTTGTATGCAGATGACTTTCATGACATTGAGTATGTCTTTTTACCGAATGACTTGTGACCGTACTCTGTCTCCTGCGGAGTTCATAACAACTTGCATATTCAACCACCATGGGATATATTTATTCCGCTTTGCGGCAAAGCATATTCCCTCCAAAATCCAAGTTCAGCGTAGATGATATACCTGACCTGACTGGGAAAATCATTGTCGTGACTGGCGGCAACACAGGTGAGGAGTCGTTTCGTTGAGTCCTCCTAAGCGATTGATGATCGACATAACAAAGGCATTGGGAAGGAGGCTATCAAGGTGAGCTCCTAGCTCACTTGGCACCGTTAACCTCTATGTACGAGATGAACGAAGGCACTGCTGTCGCACAATGCCAAAGTCTATATCTTAACACGCAATCGAGAGAAGACGGAAGCGGCCATCGCGGAACTGAAGGAGCTGACCGGACACGAAGCTCACTTCATTACTTGCGACTTGGCGGACTTGAAGTCGGTCAAGGCGGGTGCAGCTGACTTTCTAAGGTGAAGGACTATCATGAGGCAAGCCTCTTATTCCAGCTAAACCCGACCAGCAAAGAACAAGAACTTCATGTGCTTATGAACAATGCGTACGCTTCTCCATCGCATTTTATCTATTGGTATAATTGAATTTCCTGTAGTGGTGTTGCGATGCCGCCAATGGACCAGCTCACTGTACAAGGTTATGACGCCCAGTTTGGAACGAACGCATTGGGACATTTCTACTTGACAAAACTCTTGCTGCCCATACTGCTGTCCACATCCAAGAATTCTGGGGAAAAAGTCCGCATCGTCACAGTATCGTCCTTGGGCCACCTTTTCCACCCGCTCGATTTCGAGAGTTTTACGGATACGCCAGCCCGTAGGAAATACAGCCTCCTTGATTTATACGGGCAAAGCAAATTCGTGAGTGAACTTCTCGGTACTGATCGGTCTCGCGCGCATACATTCAATTTCTAGGCAAGTATTGTGTTTGCGCTGGAACTCGCAAAAAGATACGGCAATCAAGGGATCGTGTCCACATCCCTACATCCAGGTATGATCAAGAGTGAGCTAACGAGACATATGTCTTCGCTGACTTCCTGGTTTTCGGTGAGTACGCTGGCCGTGCCTTCAATGCACCACCTCGACTCTTATTCGCCCTATTTTCAGAATTTCATCGTCTTTGCCACCGAGACCGGTGCATTAACACAATTATATGCAGCAACGAGTCCAGAAGCAGAGACTTTAAACGGAAAGGTACGTGCAGAATCTACTGTCTGATGTCCTCGGTAATAACGAGTTGGTCAGTACTTAATTCCGTGGGCACGAGTGGGAGAACCCGATAAAAACACACAGGATGCAAATATCGGGAAACAATTTTGGGAATGGTGCGAAGAACAGGTGAAGGATATATGATCGTACGAAGAATACAGGATTTGCCATCTGTTATATGTCTTCCATTGTCAGCAAGGTAGCATGCCACCCGGTGTCAAATCTCATGCCTGAGGAATTTCATGCACTTCAGCAGTCCGTGAAGAAACTACCCACTCCAACTTCTCCTTTAAAAATAGCGCAACCCACGTCAACACCAGCAACACAGGCACTTCAACTAGTGGCCCAATCGTCGCCGCGAGTGCTTGGTCTGAGTCAACGCCGAATACAGCAATAGCAACAGCAATGGCGAGTTCCTAGGTTCATACTGTCAGATTAGTAGGTATCGCGAGATGGAAGACTTGAACTTACAAAGTTATTGCTACCAGCCGTGAAGGCTTGGACGACAGCCATCTCATATCCGAATTTACCTTCCTCTTCCCCCCTGTTTTTCTTCTTCGTCAGGTAATATATCAACGCAAAGGCTGACGTCCACATGATCGTGAAATAGAGCACAAGGGGCACGATAACTCTGAAGACGGGACCCAAGTTTTGTACTATGTGGTGGCCTTGGTAGGCAAACATCACGAATATGATTGACAGGTGGCAAATTGAGCGGCATGTCAGTGTAGAGCAAACCAAGTAGAGATAAAGAAGAAAATACAGGCAAGAAGCGTTGTCTGAAGAACTTCTCACTTGTCGCTGCCTGCACTCCGTAGCGAGTAACAACACCAGCAGCGAGGGGTATACCAAGATACTAAGAAAGGGTTTTGTCATCGGCATTCAGGAAATCTTACAGAAATAGATTATGTACTTACTATAAGCACGGAGATCGCGACTTGTCCATATTCCACGTGTATGCTGTCCTGACGTCCGATGACATTGATAAACAATAGAGCATATGGCGAATAGAGGATGATCTGTAAGATCGAATTGACGACAACCAAGATAGCACAATAGTTGTTGTCGCCTTTAGCAATTTGGTTCCACATCATGACCATTGCGATGCAACGTGCAAGTCCAACCAAAATCACACCGGTGCGGTAAGTCGGAAGGTCAGGTAGAGTTGCCCACGCCAGGGCAAGCATGATGAGTGGGCCAACGATCCAATTGAGACCAAGTGATATTGTGATATGTATCCAAGTGCGTGAAGAAGAAAATATTTGAAGCAGTCGCTCGTATTGCACTTTTGTAAGAATGGGCCACATCATAACTATGAGACCAATGGCGATGGCTGTGTTACTATTGTTATGATTTCGGGGGTCTAGAAAGAAGCGGGCAGAGTACTCACGGACGGACACGCCGTTGAAACGGACAGTTTCAAACGCATGTTGGATATTCTGATGGTATTCGCCGACAACGACCCCGACAACCATGACGATGATTATCAGGGGCGAGAGCAAGCGATCCTGTATGCTCAGTTGACGGAACACCGCTGCATTCTTTCTTAGCCTAAGTTTGCGGCTGCAGTGGGTACGTCGGACATGCGTACCTCGCGTTGCACTAACCCTGCCTTGGACTTGCGCCGTTGCATTTCCCGTTTTTACCTCTTGCTCAGAAAGCCCATGCTTTTCATCGGAAGACATAACAGGAACAGGCGATCTGTTCGCCTAAGGAGTTCTGGAGTGACATCCTGGGTTGCGTCCCTTAATTATTTAAATTTCGTTTACCTCGTGCCTTCCGAGTCATCTGACCCTACTTACCCACTGATGCCCCTGATTGCTGTATGATATATCACCATCAAATATTGGTCATGATATCTGGACGTCAGTGGAGGTACTGAAAGACCCGCATTTCGTACAGCCCAAGCTCTCAGAACAATGGTCTTGAAACTCGTCGGTTCTCCCACTTCTACCTGCGGCCAGCGTGTTGCAATCGTCCTTCACGAGAAGAACGTTCCTTTTGAATTGGTCCCCATCAACCTGGCAAAGGGTGAGCAGAAGGCACCGGCCTACGTGGAGAAGCAACCATTCGGCCAGGTCCCCTACATTGTACGTGTCAACCTCATTAACGATTTCACAATAAGACGAATTCTCGCTTTACGGGATGATGACGGTTTCATTCTCTACGAAAGCCGTGCCATCTCCCGCTACATCGCTACCAAGTACGCCAACCAGGGAACCAAACTCATCCCTACCAATCTGAAGGAGAACGCCGTGTTCGAGCAAGCCGCCTCCACTGAAACTGCCAACTTTGATGCTTTTGCGTCTCCCCTTGTCGGCGAGAGGCGCAAGAAGTGAGTGGACAAGTTGAAACAAGACATCGATGAAACAAAAAGAACTGACCACCTGCAGGTCCAAGGGTTTGCAATCCAACGAAGAGCTGGCAAAGAACTGCCAGACTTCGCTCGCCGCCAAGCTTGATGTATACGAGAAGATCTTGAGCAAGCAGAAGTACCTCGCTGGTGACGAGCTCACCCTTGCTGATCTCTTCCACATCCCAAAAGGTGTCAAGCTCCTCCTCCCCGACGTCGGGGCTGGAGACCTCATCAACAGCAGACCCAATGTCCAGAGGTAAGCTCAGATTGGTCGAAGGAAATTTGATTAATAGGTTATGTTAGGTGGTGGAATGACATCACCTCTCGTGGATCGTGGCAGGCAGTGAAGGATGGAGTCAAGAGCACTGCCTAGAGATGAAGCAATTTGAAAAGAGTGGTTTATTGTAAGATATTGATTGATGTGCATGTCTTTGACGAAACTTCAAGGGCACGGTCTTTGATAAAGTTGAGTTAAGTGTAGACTCTGCAAGGCCAATGACAAACAGATCCGAGAGAAGATTTCGTTCTAGATGTATTATTCTGAGAGTGTCTCCAGGTGAAGTGGATTCTCCCCTCCACTCAGAGTGCCTGCACTGCCCATTGGTATGTTGAGTCCCACCACGTTCGTCACTTCGTTGGTTGGGATTGGTCCTGTTGCCATAGCGCAAATGATGGAACTGTTTGTGCACTCTGTGCATGTAGTCGGTACTAAACAATGCGTACACTGCTCCCTTGACTCTTAATTCTCGGAATCTCTTCCCCTTTCGCACCGAGACCGGTGCATTGACAGTTTTATATGCAGCAACGTGTCCAGAAGCAGAGACTTTAAACGGAAACGTACGTGCAGAGCCTACTGTCCAATGTCCGCGGTAGTGCGTAACGAGTTGGCCAGTACTTAGTTCCGTGGGCACGAGTGGGAGAACCCAATAAAAACACACAGGATGCAAATGTCGAAAAACGAATGGTACGATAAACAGGTGCAGGATAGTCACTACTTGATGTACAAAAATACAGAATTCGCCACAGTAGCTCGTCTCTTCCTTTCTCGCACCAGAACTGAGTTGTCTAAGTTATTCTAGCATGTACCCTATCTTTCAGCCGTCTTCCGGTGAACCATCCAATGGCTATGATAAAGAATATTCCAATAATGGCCACACCAATATAACCAAGGTTATCGTTGGCCTAAACGATGACACATGAGCTTAAAAGACTGAGCGGAAGAGTGTTAAGGACCTACTCTTGCCCAAGCTCTCCACCAGCTCCCTGCTAGGCCGCCTCCATCTTTGGCATTGGCTGCCGCCGCGCATTGGGAACATCGTTCCCCGACAAGTGACATGATAGTGATGAGCGAGATGGCTAAGGCGACAAGAATGCTCATAAGGGTCAGTCCGATGCTCAGATTTGACATTGCATTCGTTTTTATTTGGGTATCTTGGGATATTCGTGGAGATTCTTCAGCAGTAATAACTAGTCCGTGGTTTCCGTCTACGATTTCACTTTTCTCTTCCTCAATAAACTCGGCATTGACTGCCTCTGTTCTGGCGAATAAAGCCCAGGACGGGGTATTAGGAAATCCTGCGTATGAATAAAGCACTAGTACCGAATCAGCAGAATCAACCAGGGTCATCCCAGCTGTGAAGAGGACCTGCATGAAACAACATCAACAATATAACATTGAAACCTTGGATGACGTGCATTACCGGCAGGATGACGACGTTAGAAGA
Organism: Amanita muscaria Koide BX008; assembly: GCA_000827485.1. Classification (NCBI taxonomy): domain Eukaryota; kingdom Fungi; phylum Basidiomycota; class Agaricomycetes; order Agaricales; family Amanitaceae; genus Amanita; species Amanita muscaria. The sequence continues at coordinate 135,963 of KN818261.1, read as the reverse complement.
CGGTATAGTAGTTCCATGCGCACCTTTGTGTGCAATAGCTGACACAGCTATCAGCGCAATTGATGACGCAGTGTCAAAACCTGTGTGAGATATCTTTAACGCGCTCTTCCATGTGCAGGGAGGAGTTGTTACTTAGTCCAAAGAGTACACCAACTGGGTACATCTGAAGATAAGTTAACGTAGTTGGAGTGTCGCACTGCACTGTTACTCAGGAGATTTCACCTTCCATGGGCGATTGACAAAATTAATAACTGGTCCCAGGATACGCAACATAAGCGTACGATCTTGTTTGGAGTCAATTTGGCCATCGATCTGGCTCTCGCTAGGAGCGATATGGCGAGCGCGTTCTTTATCCTAGTAGCAGAAGGAACGTCAACAAGCCGCAAGTGATGGACTCGATCTTACTTTTCGGCGACGTTTGAGAATCTTCCATAGGATGATCGTGTTCGCAACCGCAACAATGAAAAGGAATGCCCCACTAACAGAGGCTCCTGCCGATGCCGCGTCAGCATATTGAATGCTATTTTAAGGAGGCTGAACCGACCTATAATCCCGCCTACATCATTTGCACCATTGAAATGTTGATAAACACTTGCAGAAACGGCGATGGCAACTGTCTGGGCCCAATGGTTGCCTGTTTGGGTAGAACAAAGTAAAGTACTCACGACTATGATGACAATCGTACTGTGCCCGAGAGAGAAATATAGTCCGCATGTCACGGGAAGCTGACCCAGCCCAATGAGTGTTCTGGTAGCATTATCTATAGCGCTGGACAGCAGAGTTTAATATAAAAGCTGTTGGTTGTGATAAGCATCTTACCTGATATGATCTGCGTCTAGGGCTGGTATCACGGCGTTAGTTGAGGCGGCCGTTGATAATGTTTTTCCAATTACCAACCATGCCGTAGACCAAAGGTCTGTGATAGATATCATCACGGGAGCACAGCGGTATATAAGAATAACCGACCCATGCTAGTAAAGCGTAGCTAAGGAGAGGTCGGGTATCGGTTTTCCTAGCGAACAAGATCGCTGCGATGCTCCAAGAGAGAGCGTTGGCGAGGAGCCTCCAGAACGCCAATTTAATGCTGGAATCGTTGGTCAACAAACACTCACTCTAATGCGATGAGCAGGACAGATCTCCCAAGGAGAGTGAGACGAAAAGCCATGGCCTCTCTGTATCGCGCTTAGATCGGAGGTAAGGCTATTCATATCTAAGGTCATGACAAATAGCAAATGACTTCGCATCCCGCTTTTAAGTCCAGGAGAAGGCATGCGTGTTCCTCCACTCCTTTGCCATGGTCTTCTCGTAGGTGTAATACTTGCCCGATAGTCCATATCAAAACTGATTCGACACTGGCGATAGCTTCCTTACGTCGATTCTGCACGCGGTCATTCCACCCAAGGAGCAGCGCATACCTATAACGTGGCAGACGAGCATCCAACCAGTGCTTGCCTATGCCCCTTACCTATACCTGTGCTATCTCGCACGTAGACCTAACACGTTTCTCGTTCGCATGCTCTTATTGCCCGTTGTTGTCCTTTCCGTACTCACTGCAGCATACCGGTACACATGGACACACCCATCCCTCTACGTTTGGAACTGGGGACAATGTTTCTTCGCTCTGATGATGGTCGGACGTTCCTTGGGCATGGCTCTTACACGGCAAGGTATGCTAAAGTATGGCGAAGTCCAGCCCGGTGTTAGAGAACATTTCAAGTCTGGCAGCAATTCCGTGAACGGGGACAGCCGGGATAAAAGTAACCCTACTCCAAAGTCAGGGTTTCTCGCCGGTATGGCCGATGCATTAGATCTCGCGCACACGTTCCGTGGGTTATCCTACAAGTTCAGCGAAGGTGCCTACGTCCCACCTCATACCCGACCTGTATCTTCTAGACGTGCCTTCCTTGTGGCGACGCTCCGCTCGTTCACTATCAATTATCTCGCTCTGGACGTGATCGAATCTGTCATTAAAGTCCTTCCGAACGGCATTGGGACGATCCATGGCGGGAGCATATTCCTACCTGATTATTTCGTTCAAATGCCCTGGGCTCGTTATGTAGTGTCAACCTTTATCCACCTCCTTACCGGGTCCGGTCTCATGGCTGGCTTCCATATGGTTTACGATCTCATAACTTTAATTGCTGTCGGTGCCCTCAACTCTTCCCCATATGCGTGGCCACCCCTGATGGAAAACCCTTTCGCAGCAGACTCTATGCACGCGTTCTGGGCCCGTCGCTGGCATCAACTCATGCGCCATATCCTGATCGTTCTCGGGGCTATTCCCGGAGGTTGGATTGCCGGAGACCTTGGGATGCTCTTTGGTACCTTCATTGCTTCCGGATTTCTCCATGAATTCTCCATGATTGCAATGGATCGTGGTTTAGACCTCGGAGGTTTTGTGTTCTTCGCTACCCAAGGCCCCGTCTTACTACTAGAGCGTTTATGGAGAAAGGTCACTGGACGACGTGTCGGTGGCTGGCTAGGTAGACTATGGGTTTACGCTGTGATTTTTATTCCAGGCCAAGCCCTTAGTAAGTAAACATTCTGACCACAATCAATCAGTATTAATATTGATATCCAGCGGATTCGTGGCATCGTCGTGGGCTTGGTGGTGGAATGATCATTCCCCCATTCTTAAGTCCCACGAGGTTGATCCTCGTCCCTCTCCTGCAACGTTATTTAAGCAAGAATTAACTTGTAGGATTTCCCTGCTACAATTTTATCTAGATGCAACATCTATAATACAACCATCATATAGACGGTACTGCGGCACTCCCGGGTGGTCCAAACAAGAAGCGCACTGTCCCTTCGTTACGTCCCAGAAGCGCAACGTCATCACCGCTGTAGAGCGCGCTTGGATCGGCAGTACCCAGCGGTTGTCGGGGTCGGTGTGGATGTTCTGTCTCTCGCATGACAATCTTGAGACGAATGAGCTGGTCGGCTTTGTAAGGGGGAAGGGGGAGTTGATGGATAGTGCGTGAGAGATGTAAATGAGATGAAGAAGACGAAGTTGATAGATGTGGTGAAGGAGATGATGGAGTGCTAGGGGACGTATTTGCTGAGGGATTTTGTGCGACTTGTATTAGTAAATCTAACATTGTATGTGCAATATCTACCATTTGTGAATTTACCGTTTCATTTTCGAGATTAGCAATGCCTACCTTCGAGGTCTTCAATTTGGGAGTGATACTTCTTTTCCCAGTCGCCCCTTTTTCCAAGTAGCTCTGAAATTTGGTGTGGGGTCTGTAAATTCTCAGCAACTTCCTCGTTCGAAGGGACGGGTAATTCGAAAGACGAAAGCAACGCTGCAACATATATGCCTCCTAGGGCTATGGTGTGGGGTGGGTATTGAACTGGTAAAAGTGTCCTATAGCTATCAATCGCAATCCTCCATGCCAACTTGGTAAGCTTTTTCGTTGCTAGATGCTAATAAGATAACGGTGCAAAGGGTGAAAACAAAGCTGACTTCATACCGCGGAGACTTCTAGCCATCTTGATGACATATGGGAATGGCAGCCTCGACGTAAAATTGAAGCAGATTGTTTCCAGCATGAGTCGTTCAATGGCGTGTAGCCTTTGGCGGTCGTGTTCCACCACTTGTTGGTCCATGGCATCAAGGTCGACCTCTCCTCCTGGGTGTTTCGACTTTGCCGCTAGTTCTGGAAACCGGATAGCGTATGAAACGGAGAGGAGCTCTCGTGGCTTTTTCAACGTGTCGTGCATTTTTGTCGACACAAAAAGAGCTGCAAGAGCAACATCCTGAGCGACATTCAGTCGAGTGTATAGAGACACAAAGTCAACGCTTACAGCCCAATTGAAGTCTTTCCGTGGAAAGAATAGATGAAACCGGTGATATAGTATCTCTGCAGTGGATATCGTCCTCCTAGGACTTCATAATCTGTTAGATATTGAAGTGTCGAGAACTGGCATAACGCACAATCCTATCCGTAAGCCCATTGCCTCAAGAAAACCACAAGCATTTTGCCTGACTTTGTCTTCCTGATTGATTGAAAGCTTGCCTCGCTGCTTTTCTGTAAGGTATTCGACCTCCGCTGGGGTGAAATATGGATGGTGGAACTTGGAGCACGACGAAGGATGTTGTGCCGGCGATGCTGATGTCGTATTTGTTGTGGTCATGACGAGAAATCAAAAGTTTCCACGACTTCCATGTTGTCCCCCAAAGTACTCTTCTCGAAGGGCATCATCGCGTTTCAAGCTGGGAAATACCAAGAAGCATTGCTGTGTTTTACGGAGGTGAGTACACTACCAGTACTCAGGATTGCTGCTGTTCAAGACGGGCAATCGGTGCAAGGCACTTGGCCAGGAAGGTCAGAAAGAGCAACAACTGCCACTATATTATTCGATATACGATTCGCGAGCGGCAACATATGAAAAGCTCAATCGTCCTCGAGACGCGTTGCACGACGTCAAACGTGCTATCCAACTTGGACAGTCGCGGTGGCAGGCTTACGCGCGAGGGGCGCGTCTGCTAGCGCAGACACAACGTTATGACGCTGCTATCGGGATGGCAGATCGTGCACTTGCAAAAATTGATGCAGAATTGGAACTCGGTGTCGACGCCAGCAAAAAGGCTAGTGCAACCGCCAGCCTTGGTCGACGACGAGCCGAACTCGAGTCCATCAGAGCCTCTGCTCTTCGCAACCTGTCAAAAAACGGCACGTCGAACAAGGTGAAAGAGAAAAGGAGTCACAGCGATGGAGATTCTTCACCCCGATCATCCTACATTTCATCGCTGCCGATAGAGCTCCTCACTGAAATCTTTTCACTTGTCATCGCAAACGACCACACTGCTCTTGCTCGTGTGATTCTGCGCGTGTGCCACGACTGGAGGCGCGTTGCCTGGAGTTGCCCTGCTTTGTGGAATACTCTTGTACTCGGGGGTGGGAAAGTATCGCCTCGCCTTGGGCCATGGAAGAAGGCTGGAGTCTGGCTTGCCCGCTCTGCAGGTCATATCCGCGACTTGCGAGTGCTTGCAAAGGCTGTCGAGCATTCCGATTGGCTCAAGAGTCTAGAGGCGGAGTTGACATTGTTAAAATGGCACAGTCTCCGTCGGTTGACAATTGAACGATGGGATTTGGGGAAATACCTGAAATCCGCTTCGTTGGAAAGATCACTCGAATATCTCTACAAACTCGAAATTGTGGATGCCGTCGGGAGCTCAACCCCCAGAGAATCCCTGCTCTCAGCGGCTTGTCATCTCACCGAACTATCCCTTGAAAGAGTTCAACTCAGTTTTGACTCCATCGTTTCTCGTTCCCTTCGTCACGTCACCCTCAACAATTGTTATCATGGGCAGGAACATATTTTCAAAATTCTCGAACTACAACCTCTGTTGGAGACTTTTACAGCTCGGGAGTTACCTGCCAAATTTATTCGACGATGGCAATTCGACGGACACTTAAATCTGAATCACTTGACACATATCGACTTGACAATGTGCTTTTTACCACCGGTAGAGAGGTTGCATGTTCCAAATCTCCGAGTGCTACGAATATCGCAAAGTGGCTTCCCGCTTGACGGCGCTTTCGTCCATCTTGCATCATTGAACTTGACCAACTTTGATGAACTTTCCCTCTCCCAGGTTCCCTGTCACCCTAGATCTCTCGTCACATTTCTCCGGACAGTTCCCACCTTAACTACTCTCAGGTTAACCAGCAATGAAAACTTGGCAAGCGAAGTAGTTGAAGCTTTGGCCAACCCAGTCCAACGGAATACAGATCTTTTATGCCCCCAACTGCAGCGTGCGGATGTTTCACAATCTCCTGATATAAAATCAGCAGCCCTCGTCCGTCTTGTGAGATCTCGAATTCTTGACAGTCAGGATGGCGTTACTGTGTCGAAAATCCATACGTTGAAGATGGATGGTTGTCATGGCGTCGAAGCAGATCTCCTTCCCTGGTTCCGAGAACGTGTTCCAGAAGTCAGCTGCATATACCTTTCGAAGAAGGAGGCGGCCTGGAGACGCTAGATTGCTTCAAGCGAGATATTCGATGAATTCCTGAACCTATACCGGGTAGGTCTTGTTTGATAATCAGTGAACTTTAAAGTAACTGGACAATCTCAGAATAGAGACTTGGAATCAATTCTGTCTGCATTGCTGTTGGGCGTGCTTATAAGTAGTTATTGACTACTCCTGCCGAGTACCTCCGCCAGCTTTGCTTTAACTCCGCCTTCTCCAAGGCCGTCCTTCTCTTCCAAGTCCCATGCCAAAAAGCGCCGACAGACTGCTTCAGCGTCTCCCAAATCGGTCTTCTCCTCTTCCGACATCTCTTCGTCGTGTAACCTCCCCAAGTCATGCACGGAAATGAGTTGACTACGTAATATCTAAAATCGCGTATTTGCATTGCCGGATTATGTGACTTGCCTGACATACTGAGCTCGCTGGACTACACGTGATGGTATTCCAAAAATTTCAGCGCATTTTGCAGCATGCGATTCAAGGGAAAGTCCCTCTGCTACCCTAAAATTGGGTCAGGGCCTATGAGCTTTTCGTTGATTCTATGCTAAAGACCTGTAAAGGTATGTTATGTTTTCACTAGGTCCAGGTCTACAGGATAGGATCCGTTAGAGCCGACGAGTGACGGGAGAGAAAGTGGAATCCCACTCCAAGCAGACACTCGTACTTGTATCATTGTCCTTGAACGACGATCCCGCCCTCGGAGTTAACATGATCTGCATATGGCGAAATGCAATAGGGAGAGTATCGGGGTCCAGAAATCCATGGTGGAACACATCATAAAAATGAGTGGCAGCAAGCAGTTTTGGGCAGTTCGATCCGCGATTAAGGAGATGCTTAAGAACCCCGCAGAATAAACCTGCACCATCTGTGGCGGAACGTTAAGCCTTTCATCTGAGACGTGTTGTAAATCAAAGTAACTAACCAGTGGCGAGTGTTCCTTTCCCAAATTCATCCATAAGTATAAGCGATCGAGCTGAACAATTACGTAGGGCGTATGAAACTTGATTGAGGTCGATCATAAAGGCTGATTGAAGCTAATGGAGCGAAGATGGCTCATAAAAGGTGTTACTAATAGCTTTGACTGCACCTTTGAAACAGATTCTCTTGTAGAGACGCGGGTAAAGACTCGTGCAAAGATGAGCTTGGGATTGGGTCTCCTCGCACCACACATACTTTTATCCGTTATCCCGAGTGTAGCTGATTCTGCTGGAACAAAGCTACTCGGTCGCGTGTGCATTCGTCAAATTTACCAGAAGTGTCCCTTTTGCTCACCATCCAATCTGAGAGGATCATAAATGATTTGAATAAATGAATAGGTCTTGTACCTACTTGGCTCATGAATTGGATAAGGGCGATCTGTGGTAGCCTCGATGTCATAAAGTGCAATAAAGAATTAGAAGTGAGGCACTTGTTTCAGATAAACGCTCTATATTCATGGACTGAGAATAGAAACATCATGAGGTTCATTGCAGCGCACCTTGCCACAGGCGTTTGCACCTGTGCAAAGCATAACGCTTTTTCGTTCGCGGCTGTTCGACGTGCAGTCGGCGGTACCCAATCCGGCGCCCCCTGTTATGAAGAAGTCGTTTGCTATAAACGTGTCCACTACCTGCTCTTGAAGCGGGTGCCTGCCTACGATTTAGGAGAGAAGCTTGGCATGTATGTATTGTGTGCGTTACCTTCCTTGCTTGATATCAATTATATTGTCGTCGACCATGATTGGTCGAACATAATTATACGCTCTAGATGCAATAGCAAATGAGAGGAGGCAATCTAGCTCCGCATAAACCGTGCAAGCTTGATTTATAGCTTGGGATGATTGCAAAACTTCATTCAACAAGTCTTGGACAATCTCGATTTCGCGGTCAACGATCATGGAATGCAAATCACCAATATGCAGGTCCAGATCTGAAATGTGAGAGGAATCATAGTGGGGCACCTCCAGCGACCCCTTACCATACATTTCCTGGGACTTGAAATATGCATGTTCACTGACACTAATCAGAGACGCAACTCTAAGCGCTAACATTACCTACTCTGACGAGAACTGTTCAACCTTTTAGAAATCGTGTATGGGCATCTGCCAGAAAATATCAAACCTGAAAGCTCCAGCCATCAACCTCTTGAATCCCAGTCGTATGCCATTCCTCCAACATGGGTATACAGATAAGGAATCCTGCAAGTAAATCAATGATGGTATGGTGGCATATCGGAACAATGTCACCTAGTTGGGGAAAGTAGACCACGTTTAGTGAAGTAAAGGATTGAACCATCGTGTCGCAAATTTGCTCCGCGACTTTGGACTAGTGGTTTTGAAATTATCTCTGTGCGTCCGCCAATTCCTGTAATGACACGCACTAGCACAGAATCGATGCCATAATAAAGGTGTTTCTTGTTGTCCAATTCTTCGTCGATACCATTGCGGACACATACTCTTCCAGCATTTACAGATTCCTCCCAATCGATCTATTTTCGACTTTAAGCGTCTCGTCTTTCAAAAGAAAATCCGAAATGCTTACTACAAGATTCACCTGCGCCCCGACATCTTCGGATCTAACCACGTCCAAAGCAGCCACTAACTGTCACTAGGGTTAGTAAACTATTACAACCAACCTCTAGATGAGAATCGCCTGTTGAATGATTGGCATGCCAATGGCCCTATGAAGATCGCGCAAAGACTCCCATATCATAGCGGAATGAAATGTGAACTAATATGTCATAAGCGAAGGACTGACGAACTGGATCTCCTCACTTTGACAAGGTCCTGCCAATCTGACAGTTTCGCGCGGCCACTTTTCATAGTATTCAGGATACGCGGCATATTCTTGATTCCTTTAAGGTGTGTGCGCATTTGGTCAACACAAACCTGATTTTCTGGTCTCAGAAAGCACTCCACAGCATCATGCCTAGCTTTGATGACGGGGAGCGAGAGGGACGGCCTAAGTAGCCACGTTCGCATTAGAGAGCGTCCTAGAGCCGTCTTTGTATAATTCAGGATTCCTAATGGAAGATATCTCTTGGAGCCCAAGGCGTCGTCATACGGTGCATGGCAACGAACCGAAAAGGGACAATCCTTCTTTGGTTTTATTGAAGTGCATTGAAGCATGACGTTCATTCTCGAATACTTGAAGAGAACTGCAAAATAGTTAAATATGAGTCGACATTCAGGTATGCATATTACAATAAGGCATCTGCGTTGATGTGCATTGCTTCGATCCTTTTTATAAGCAGGTTCTTCAAACAAAGCCAAGATGATGCAGATCTCATAACTCACGGTGATACAATTTCTATATCATTGACGTCCAAACCGGCGATCCCTTCGTCATCAATGTCACCAACGGCGCGCTCGCGAACAAGGTGATCAATCAATGCCCCTATGGAAGCCATCTGAAGAACTGATTGCAGCAATTGTTTCAGTGCAGGCCTCTTTTACTCACACAAAGGGGAGATGAATCAACAGAAGCAAAGTTGGATAGCCTGATGGTGGCATTCCAGCGCATTTGGGTGGGATCACCGTCAACCTCTTGCCTACTTCGCATGAAATCATATGCGTTTTTTGCATGGGTAGAATCGCTTCGAGCATCCTGAGAGTCCTTTACCTGTTCTGGAGGCAATGCTGCAAATAGGCGCAGCGACAACAGACGATTTCGCCCTTGTCCTGGGACAAACTCTCTCCGCGGTCTGATCTGAAAGAAAGCCCCAGCCTTTTCCGCTGTTAAGAATGTTGAATTGTGAATTTTATGCTGCTCCTTCGGTAGCGGAGAAAAGGCGACAAACAGCATTCTCGAAGCGTATCCATAAACTCTTCGTCAGAATTGGAACTGGTTAGGACTATGCTCGCATCGCTTTGTTCGAGCACTGTCGATAATTGTTAAACCGATAGTGGAAACAAACGATGGGACTCACCCAGTTTCATAACGTCGTAATGCGCGCTTTCTTGCGTGTCTTCCAGCGCATATATGATACACTTTTGGGGGTCGTAATATGCGCATCCAATCCGTCCACTGTCAAAATAGATGAGGAAGATGTTGTACGCTAGTACATACACCTACCTGTGACACAGAGCTGCAAGGCAAATCTGAGTATCCGATAAGCTCCTGAAAGCAAGAAGTACAAGATTCGTTGCCTTTGCGCTCGAAGTGGGCTCTTCCACGTCGCTTTCGACATCGGCGGAATGAACCTCATCCCATCTTACTCTTTTGCGATTATGGGGCTCGCTTTCTTGTACACTCAATGTGGGTTCGTCCTCGTCTTCGACCGGGACGCACCTTCGCTTAGCAGAAGGCATAAAAAGAATGGTGAAAGGAAGAAACGGGACCTATTTCCGTCACATTGCCGTCACACTCAAGTAGCAATCGGTGGAAGACAAAGTCAGGTTGCTTGCAATATACAAAAGGAAATAGAATGCATATGGCTATTTTTTCGATTTTAGAATCTCCTTTGCGTCATTACCTGCCACTGAGAGAAATGCGTCATCATACAGTGCATCGATTGTTATTCAATGTGTGCTTACCGTTCAATAACAGACTCTCCGAGTCAAGCATGACTTTGTTTCCTGAAGTTGCCAATACGTTTGCAATCTCTCTGGCAGCTTCCAGTCGTCGAAGTTCGAGGAAGCCCTTGTTATTTCGCAATGCCTCCCCGACCAGTTCAGCACTTTTAGCTTCACCCTGAGCACGCACGATGATGGACTAAAGTGCGTCAGAGACTAGAGCTGCTCGAAGTGGTCCGCAAGTACCTGTTTCTCCTGGATAGCCTGATCCACTAAGAATGCTGCCCTCAGCGCAGTTTGTTGAGCCACCTTGAGGGTATCAGAGCGAGCGGCGGTAAGCAAAGGAATTACCAACCTGCTTAGCTTCGACGGCATGAGTGAACTCCGGTGAAAAGGCGACATGTGTAATAGAAACATCATCCAACACCAAATTGAACCTTAAGGCACGCTGTGTCAAGTTATCACGAACGAGCCGAGATACCTTTGTGGAAAGCTTAATGTATAACGAGATCACAACATGTCTGTGCACTTACATTTTCTCGTTGCGTGATCAGTTGGCTTGCATTAAATTGCGCTACCACGCTCTTCAGCACCTCGTTGACGATTGACGGTAACACTCGTTCATCGTAGTCCTTGCCCAACTCGCAATATATGGTTGGCAAAGCATGTGGAGCCGGCCTGGAGAGCACACGGCAAGTGATATTGACCATTTGCAAATCTGCTCATCTTCTTTAAGCGTAATTCTAACCATAGAGGTGGTATGTGACGTACCCTTGGTTCCAGTCAAACTGGCGATATTGCGTGGTTTGGCTCGGATGTCGAACACGATGGGTGTCTCAAACCAGGGTATCTACGAGGTGAAGAATAAGGCGAGCAGCTTGTGAGAACTAATGATAACCATACCCTAAGGTGTGTGCCTTCATTATAGACTTCATTTGTTACACCATTTAAACTGCGTCAAGACGTGAGTGAACAGTAGGAGAAGCGTGAAATTACTGTCTCACCGTGTGTATTTTATTGCCCGATGACCACCATCGACTGCAGAACACTTGAATACAGGAAGAGAAAGGGAACGTGAAAGGTCATACCGTTGAACAAGCTTGCGTTCAAAGCCAAACCACCTGCAACAAGAGCCACCAGCAGTCCGCTTCCTGCAAAAAGGCCTCTGGGCGCGCCAGGTCCACCACCGCCGACATTGCCAGCCCTTTTAAGCTGGTTTGCAAACCGTCTGAAGGCTTCTGGCCCGTCGTTCATTACCGACTTGTTAGTGAGAATAAGCGGCTATTGCCTGAATCGGTAATCGTGCGAAATGTGACACAATTTGTGACGGGACTACTTATCTGGTCAAAGCGGCTAACCCCATCCCGATGCCAGTCTCGGATCTTAGTATTCTCGTAAGTTTATTATTTAATTGACACCCGATGCACCGAATTGACAAACGCAGTTTGGTTGGGTGTCAATCGCCTGCTGGTGAGATCATGCAGATCGGCTCTTGACCTTTTTGATAAAAATGCGCAGGGTCGTCGTATACTCACCTCAGATATATGAAAACTACTCTTTGCAGTCAGGCGACGGACTGAGTGTCCTCTTCGTATTGGTATGGCTCCTAGGAGATATCTGCAATCTTGTAGGCGCAATACTCGCCAATCTGCTACCGACCGTCATTCTCTTGGGCGTCTACGTAAGTGTTACTGCTAACAAAGTCGCAAAATTGAAAACCCTCCTTGGTCAGTATACACTGTGCGACCTGATTCTGTTGGGCCAAATATACTATTACCGGTGGAAGCGCAGCTACTCTGAGCCGAGAAGGGAAGAGCAAGAACCGTTGCTAAGTACTAATGAACAGCCAACAGAACACACATCAGCAACTATGATTATGATCCGTTACGCTTGTGCAACGTGCTTTGTCTTGGCGGTTGGTGTGGTAGCTTGGTGGCTAAGTCGAAGCAATCAGTACATGGCTGAGCCTGAAAACCCTCCGATGGCACCGGATTGGCTTATTCAGTCTCTCGGATGGACAAGTGCTGTATCTTATGTCAGTGCTTCTCGCTTCATCCGTAGTCCCACGTTTTGATTTCATCGTGATAGCTGGGAGCCCGAATACCACAGATTTGTGAGTTGCCATCAAGGAGACAGCCGTTCTCCGATTATACTCATTCAGGCTAGTCAAAAATTTCAAAACAAGATGTGAAGGATTATCACCTGCTCTATTTTTCTTCGCAATCTTGGGCAATGCCACATACGCACTGTCGATCTTTGCCAAAAGTATGGATCCAGATTACTTGATGCTAAACGCGAGCTGGCTGGCTGGTACGTTGGAATACAATCTAGCTTGTTTTGGGAATCTGAGATTCACACGCGATCAGGGAGTATCCTTACCATATTCCTGGACGTTCTAGTAAGTACGAGCACTCGTGCGGTTATCAGAGATAAACATACACTGTAGGTCATGGCGCAAATTGTATATTATCGCGCTGTAGACCATGTCAGGATGACCGTATTTATATGAGGTGTGGGAATGAGAAGATAGTGATGACGTTGGAGATTTGCCTCGTTGTTCTCCTCGTGTTCTGAAATTTCATTGGTATCGCCCACGTTGCAGTCATCCATCAAGTTTTTTTGGTCCTTGACCCGCCGTGAGGGAATATATCGCCATGCTGTGCGCCTCATGTTCTAGCAAATTACAAGGAGACAAGATTGGAGAGCCATACATATCTTGATCGGTCTTCCTTGTATGACCCTCTTTTAACCGTGCCCTGGGTCAACTGCAACCTCCCGTATCCTGATATTAACTTATCTAACCGGTAAACCAAGGTGTGTGGTGCGAACATTGCCTCAATGTCCGGTCCTGCGTTTTCTGACACACCCATTGTGCTCCGCGCTTATATTGGTGTGCATTGCAGTCTGGGCCTGCCCAGCTACCTTGTAGCGATACCCTCAACATGACCACTACTCCTCTCTATATGCCAGCGTTCGACGCTTTCCCCCATTCAGTCCGCAGAAAACTATCTGCCATGGACTTCCACCAGACATCTCATCTCATGAAATCTCATGTCCTGGACGACTTCCGCTATCGTCGTCCCACTCGCCCAGATACAACGGTAGCAGACTTGCGTGACGCATTACACTCGATTGACTCGCAAATGGCATCCCTGATGAGGCAAAAAAATGAATTAGAAGCAAGGCTTGAACGAGCAGTGCGCTCTCAATCCCCAGTGCACCGGCTCCCAGGCGAACTCTTGTCCTCCATGTTTGTCACTGCTGTTCTAGGAGCTGAAGGAAACCCAGTGATGATATCAACGCTCATGTCTGTTTGGTGAGCATAACCCTGTGTATCCTTACACAAGACCTAACTCCAATGAAGCCGCCACTGGTCGGAGGTTGCCTTGAATACACCGATTCTGTGGGCAAAGATCACAATAAGCCAACACCACTCATTAGAAAGGACTCGTCGTAGCCTGCATCGCTCAAAGTCAATCCCCTTGGACGTGGTTATCGACTTTCAATCTGCGGGCATCACAGAACAGTCGATGCAGGCTATAGAACTTCTTCGACCCGCCATCTGGCGGATCAAATCAATGCGCATATGCGTCCCAGACCGTCAGCGGGCACATGCAGTCTTGCTTCGATGCCAAGAGGAGGCACCTCGCCTAGAAACGCTAACAGTTAACATAGAGCACTCGTCCATCCAGGATGAACGTTTCTCCGGTCCTTTGCCCCTCTTCAATGGCCGCACTCCTCGGCTTCAATCGTGTTCTTTCACCTCTTTCCATTTCGGGTGGGACTTCGGTCTTCTACGTAGGCTTCAAGTCCTCAAGCTGGCTGGTTATTTCAACGGATTGGCACCATCGCCGTCGACCCTTGTAGCTGTTCTGTCCCAATGCCCAGAGCTTGAAGAACTGTCGTTGCGCAATGTCACGAATACCGATGCATTCCACTGCTCGATGATCATAGACGATTCGGTTGCTTCGACATCATCCAGCAAAGCAGCATATCTTCCGCGGCTGACCACAATCTCGTTCTACTCTGTGGATATATCACTTGTTAGATACGCCATGAGCCAGATTGCTTTTCCAAATCTGACATCGCTGAAGTTGTGTTACGTCGGTAACATCACGCCTGTCCTCACTTCCGTGTACAACCAAGCATTGACGCGTCTACCTCTCCGGTGTTTGCGAATAGAAGCATGTCTTTTCAGTGAACTTATGTTGCTTAACGTCCTGCGTCACCTCCCTTCCTTAACATCACTCGAAATACTGGACACTGAGGACATCTCATCCAATTTCATGAAAGTACGAATCTTTTCTATGCAATCTAGTCGTTGTTTATGTCTGAGTACAGGTATTATCGTCACCACACCCTTGGGTGTGTCCCCGTCTGGAGTCTTTAGCGCTGAGCGGGTGCACTTCATTCGAATGGGATGCTCTTCACACAGTTATAGAATCCAGACTTCCGCCTAACCCGAACGCATACGCACGGTTTCACCCGTCCCCCTCTGCTATTATCTCTTCTGCATCCGCATCGGCTGCGGCCCATGCACGCAGCAAGGCCCTGGCTAAGAAAACACCACATCCTATTGTAGGACCTCAACGCCTACAGCAGATAGATGTTAGAAGATGCAGCCAACTAAGCACGGAGATGATCCAATGGCTGCAGATGTACGTCGCTGTCGTCAAGTCCGAATCGTCAAAATACGTTTGGGATGATTCTATGTCTAGGTAGATAGTAGGATACATCACTTTTCCTTTGCTTGGTTAAAATTTATCTTTGTATCTTAATTGATTATATTAGAGAGCATAGTGTCCGTACCGCCCATATACCAAAAGTGTAATATACATTGGATATTTCTAAGTAAATCCAGGAGAGGAAGGTTGTCTTGATTCAGCTGTTGAAATCCGCCAACATCATCTGCCGTTTCATGGCCTCCCTCCTGTACTCTCTTTCAAACCCTCGCCGGCCACGACCGTGTTCTTTCTTTTTCTTCTGCAATTCTCCCGAAGCTCTGATGTGAGCTGCCAACGCAGCTGCATTATGCGTGATACGTTTCCTGGATGCCTTGTACGGTCCGACAGTCTTTGCTTTAAGCCCGATGCCAAGCCGGTCAGATTTAAGCGCGGTGGCCAAGGGGGTGAGAAGTGCTTTCCTGCCATACGCCAAATCTTCTTCAACATCCGGTTGTCCAGTCAACGGACACGTAGATCCCGATATTGACTGGGAAGAACCATCATTGCATACTTCTGACTCGACGAGTTCCGGCTTGACAGATGAAACTGAAGCACGAGGTCCCATGTCAATCTCCGTCCTGACAGCTTCATCAACACCCACGAGCGAGTCATCTCCGTCGATGTGGGAATCGGATTCTTCAGAGTCTGATTGAGTCAAATCAATGATATCCCCAGGTCGTTGCTGATTCGCATCTAGGAGCGACCTTGCCTTAATCTTTCCTTTCCCTTTATTGTTATCTTGGCGCTGGTACACTCTATCCCCGAATAGACCATGGAGTACCTCCTCATGATCAGTCTTCCGTCCTCGTCGCATTATATCTGGGCCAAGCGCCTCGCCCTCACTCCACCCGCTTTTTTGTAGCATGGCGAACCCTCTGTTATTGGGCCCGATCTCCAAGAACACGGGTGGTGTATACTTGGGTTCGGTGGGTTTCGGAGGAGGGTCACGCTCAAGTATGTCTGCAAGCGTAGGTGGAGGAGGTTTGGGCGTCGTACTAGTGCTCGGCGGTTCCGAATTGATAGCATTCATAATGAACCAGTTGTTCTTGTCCCTTTTCGGCCTTGGATCACTAGTATGCCTTGACGATTTAGAAGTGGCTGAAGCTTGCTGAGGCGGAGCAGCAGGAGCTGATGAAGGACGCCTGGCGTTGGTTCCGTTATCGGCTGCCAGCATTTTCCGCAAAGAACGGTACCATTGGACTGTGTTGTTGTCGATACTCTGATCTGCCATCTCCAGTCTTTGCTGGGATGAACTGGGTTGGGAAAAGCTCCATGGATCGTAAGCAATAGTGGCAGGGACGAATTGAGGTGCAGGAGCCTGGTTCCTATAGTTTGGGGGTTCTGTCTTCCAAGATTGGTCAGCCTCAAGCTTCTCTTCTAGCTGCCCAGTCTCTCTTTCAAACCGTTCACGATCCTTTACGTCGTAATGGGAATATATGGTGTGAGTGACGGTTGCCATTGAAGATAAATAAGATACAGAAGGCGTGAGAACTAGACTATTGTGCAAACGATACCTAACGAGCAACAAAAACGACGAACGACGAAACGAATGACATTCCATGGGATAAATAATCAAATCAAAAAGGTCCATCAGGTGTCTTGGGGTATTTCATTGCGGGCTGATCGGCATATTAGTGCCATTGTAAGAGAATCCTAGGTAGAATGAGAAATTGGCCATAAACCATGCGTAATTCTTACCATCGAACTGGGCCTGTACGACAGAGGAGAGATTCGAATCCTCAACATAGCTATCAATAGGTGCCTCTGTGGTAAACACGGTATCAAAGTTCGAAACGTCCTGGTGACATTCGTCAAGCCTCTATCTTCACGCCGGTAAAATTGGTAAACATACCACAGGACTAGCCACACTTGGCTTGAAGGGGGGCTGAATCTTCTTTTGCGAGAGAAGTTTCAAGTCGATGTGGTTGTGGAAGAATGGATGTCTCTTGATTTCATTCCCCCCGTTGACTCCAAGACGACGAGCTGGGTCCCGGGTCAATAAGCCAGTGAGGATGCTTTGCGCCGAAGGGCTGAACTCTGATCCAAACAATAGTGGATCGTTGAGGATCTTCTCGTACATCTTCTCAGTCACCTCTGTCAAACCTTAGTATGCCGTCGGTTCAGTGAGTTTACGAGGCATTCACCATCGTAGAAGGGCGGAAGGCCAGCAAGCATCTCATATAAGAGGACACCAAGGGTCCACCAATCAATAGTTTTATCTATGAACCCGTATCAGCATTTTACGCGACGATGTGTTTTCGTAGACCCACTGTATCCTTGTCCGTTCAAAATTTCTGGTGCAAGGTATTCAGGTGTTCCACAAAATGTGTTGGTCTTTTCATTGCCTTTCATGTTTAGCTTGCATAAGCCAAAATCACATAGCGCTATGTGCCCAGTATAGTCAAGCAGGATATTCTCTGGCTTCAAATCACTGTCCATACTGTTCAATTAGGATTGTGCACCTGTGTCACTATACATACCGATAAACAACGTCCAACTCGTGGAGGTGCTCCAACGCAAGGAGCAATTCTGCGCTGTAGAAGCTATAGAGACGTTAGTATATATTGATTCCAAAAGAAATCGATCATACCGGGCTCGTTCTTCACTAAATCGTTGTTCCCGTTGCAAATGGTGGAAGAGCTCGCCCCCATTGACGAATCTGTCAAGCGTTTAAGTGAGGAAGGAGTTGATTGCAGGATGGAATAACATACGCAAGTACAAGGTATAACTTTTGTTCCGATTGGAAACTAAACTTGAGGGGCACAATGAATGGGCTGATAACTTGCGCTAGAACAAGACGTTCAGCGAGAGTATGCGTTATCTCGTTCCGGTTGACAATGTGCTGTTTCCTTATGGTTTTGAGAGCATAGATACGTCCCGTGTCCCGCTTTCTGACTTGCATCACCTATACCGTTTCAGCACTTGAGGCGACGCAAAAAGCAGATGCATTTACCTTCCCAAAGCTTCCCCTGCCGATGACGGTGATGAGTTCAAAGTCGTCGATCGACAATGATTGGCCATAACTCGGCTTGTACATCACTCCAATCTGGATTTTGCCCGTCCCACCGACAAATTCATACCATTGGTCTTGACTACCCATTTCGTCGAAATTGGGTACAATCTTAATCCCTCCTAAGAAGATATCGTTGCCCATGTCGTCAGCAAGACCGTCAACGCCACGTTTGGGTTCTTCTGCACGTAGGTAACATTGCAAGGATATTTCGGAATTTCGGGATACGTCACTGAATGGCGGGTGTGAGAGAAAGTCATACGCGGTGTCATAACTACGTACAAATTTGCCTGGTACATGTATACAGGTTTTTGCAGATCCCCACCAAGAGCCGTGATCAGCACCTGGTTGACCTCGTATTCCATAACGAGGTACGGTAACCACCAGCATTGAGCTCGCTGGACGCTGTCTCTGGGGGGAAGGCTTCAATCGAGAGCGCTTACTGTTTGGCAAGCTAAAAATACCTGTTTCCTTTCTTTGCAAGCCTTTGTTGAGTCACGGACGAAGGTGAAACGGATGCGGCGACCTTGGCTTGTTGGGAGGAAAGAGCATTCTGGACAGCCTGGGGGGTTGCAGTTCCAGCTGGTACGCCTAGTGCCTCCGCCCATAGCACGCGGATAGCCAGAAGGCCGGACCGAGAGCCTATTTTACCATCGTAGGCCGTGTCGTCTGGATGGAGATTGCCAGGTGTCGGTGTTGTGGATCGCGCCAGCTCCTCGGCTCTCAAGTTTGTTGCAGAGGGCTTCCTAAGGTTATTTTTCAACCAAGACATGATTAATGTGCTATTTCCAGATAAAGGAGTGTCTGTAGACTTTGAAAGCCTGCTTTCGGAGAAGAGAGTCTGAGGGTAGGGAGACAAACTGACTTCTGAGACTGAAATGACTAAGTACGAAATCACCACGTGGCTCTAGCCCAAAGCCATTACGTTGGACACAGCATTGAAGACGTAATGTTGTGTTGATGTGCTCAATATCCTGCGTCTATCTCGCGACAGTTGGAAGAGCGTGCCTCTCTTCCGCGGGGATCACAATTAGCAAACGACGTAACCGACTGAAGGGCTCTACAATGTTAGAAATTCATGTATACTAACAAGCTCATTTTCCGTAAGGTCACTACTCTTGAGGTGGAGAAGATGAGCTGGACGCTGACGCGCTTCCAACATCGTATGGTGGTGCACTAGGAGGTGGCGTAGGGATCAACTCCTTGACGACAACAATGGTTCTCTTGACACTGATGAGCTGTAGATTCATTCTGCTATCAAATCCAGGCTCTTCTTGTCTCTATTCCGATCATACAGTAGTTGTACAGTAAGTAAGTCGCGGCCTGAGCCTGAGCCTGGCCTAAGCCACGGCTTTTGTGCCGAGCGGGCTGGCAAACCACTATTTATAACTGACCTATTTTGATAATCCGTCAATGTCGTACAACAACGGGTCTTCAACAAAATTCATAGGCAACGTTTGAGCACCACAGTTTGGGACATATGGTAAATGCAATCTGCGCAGGGTATAAATATATAAATCCCAGCTCCTTGGCATAAGATTCATTGTGTCATCGACTTCAGATACGTCAAACGGCAACTGCCAAGCGCCGAGTGTACACGTCAGTTAGAGTGGTCAGTGATTTTTATCAGTGCCGAAAATCACTTTGACAAATTATGAGTCGATTACCGGGTTACGACATGATGCTTACGTTGTCCGCTTACGCCGTGCCTTTACGTCTTCGCTGCCGCCAACTCCGTGACATGGTACATAAACGTACTAGATTGTCAAATAATTTCCCCGTACCTAGAAGCATTCGTTCAATTACCTTACCAGGCACTCTACCATTCCACAATGGGTGGTGCTTCAAGGCCTGTTTCTGCAGCTACCACTATATCAGAGAAGCCTAAGCGCAACTCGTTTTTCTCTCGCAACTCGAAGAAGCTTGAGACCGAATCTACCGAGAATGACGTCGATAATAGTACCGGAGGCGAGGAGCCAAAAGTAACCCCTGTGTCGATCTCGGAATTATTTCGGTCAGTTCGGGTTGTCTAAAATCATTAAATCAAGGGGTTATTATCTCTGACATTGCCTTGTTAACAGTTTCTCGACCAAATTTGAGCTCTTCCTTGATTTTATCGGTTTGGTATGCGCCGCTGCGGCAGGAGCAGCACAGGTAGGAACATACGCGTGTTGTCTTCTCCAATGCTCACAAATGTACAGCCTTTGATGACGCTGCTTTTCGGCAACCTCACTCAAGATTTTGTCTCCTTTGGCATTGTGCTCAATACCTCACCTAACGACACAGCCAAAATCTCTGCTGCCGCTGCAGCGTTTAGGCATTCTGCGAGCTTGGATGCAACTTACTTGGTTTTTATCGGTGGGTCATCCATCATTCCACGGCTGCAGTGTTCTTGACATACCTTAGGTGTCGGAATTTTTGTTTGCACTTATATCTACATGGCGACATGGGTTTATACAGGCGAAGTTAATGCTAGACGAGTTCGAGAAAACTACCTTAGGGCTATTCTTCGTCAAGAAATTGCCTATTTCGACAAAGTCGGGGCTGGTGAAGTTGCTACTCGAATTCAAACCGATACCCGTGCGTTTTTCTCGATCAGCCGATTGGTTTTCTTTTACTCAATTTATGTAGATTTGGTTCAACAAGGCATATCAGAGAAAGTTGCTCTTATTGTTAGTTTTCTTTCTGCATTCGTCACAGGTTTCGTCTTGGCGTATGCGCGCTCCTGGCGACTCGCTCTTGCCCTCTCGAGCATGTTACCTTGCATTGGGCTCGCTGGTGCCATAATGAACAAAGCAGTGTCCAAATACCTTCAGTAAGCTTTTATATCACGTCGTGATACTATTTTGAAACCGCATTCAGGCTTTCATTGAAACATATAGCAGAGGGAGGAAGTCTTGCAGAAGAAGTCATCGCGACCATTCGCACTGCGCAAGCTTTTGGCACTCAGAAAACGCTCTCTGGTCTTTATGACAACCACGTAGCCAAGTCTTTGCGTGTGAATATGAAGGGTTCAATCTACCATGGTGTCGCTTTAGGCGTTATGTTCTTCGTCATCTATGCTGGATATGCTCTCGGTGAGATAAATTCAAGAGATTTAGGCAGAGATTTAACTCCCGTCATTCAGCTTTCGATCTCGGCATCACACTGTTGAATGAAAACCTTGGTTCGTTCGTCTTTCCTTTTTGGTGTGATGATAATGACGTCTTGTTTCAGCCGATGCTGGCATTGTCGTCAATGTTATGTTGTCCATATTAATTGGTTCTTTCTCTTTGGCTATGCTTGCTCCAGAACTCCAAGGTATGTTTTTTGTTACTGTACGATAAGATTTGAATGTAACCCCGGGATAACAGCACTTACCAATGCTCGTGGCGCTGCTGCGAAGCTATATGCCACGATTGACCGCGTCCCTGAGATCGACTCCGCTGATCCTGGAGGTTTCCGTCCGGGAGCCGTCGATGGGGAGATATCTCTTCATAACGTACAGTTCAGCTACCCATCGCGCTCCAACATTCAGGTCCTCAAGGGTCTCTCGATCACCTTCCGGGCCGGAAAAACGGCTGCTCTTGTCGGTGCATCTGGTTCAGGAAAATCAACAATCATCTCTCTCGTTGAGAGATTTTACGATCCAGGCTCGGGCGCTCTTAAGCTGGACGGTGTCAACATTAAAGATCTCAATCTTAAATGGTTGCGCTCACAGATTGGTCTCGTGGCTCAGGAACCTACACTATTCGCAACAACCATAAGAGGCAACGTTGAACATGGTCTAATTGGGACCCGGTACGAAAACGCATCCGAGGAGGAAAAGCTGGCCTTGGTCAAAGAAGCCTGTATCAAAGCGAATGCCGATGGTTTTATTTCCAAGTTGCCCAACGGCTATGATACGATGGTGGGCGAGCGTGGATTCTTACTCTCTGGTGGCCAAAAACAACGTATCGCCATTGCACGTGCAATCGTCTCGGATCCGAAAATCCTTCTTCTTGACGAGGCAACTAGTGCTTTGGATACCCAATCAGAGGGAGTTGTGCAAGATGCCTTGGATAAAGCTGCAGCAGGTAAGTTATCCGTCGAGGTATCCAACCCAATTCTAACCCTTTGCTCAAGGTCGAACCACCATCGTAATCGCTCATCGCCTTTCCACAGTCAAGGACGCCGATGTCATTTATGTCATGGGTGACGGACGGTTAATTGAACAGGGTACTCACAACGAACTGCTCTCGGCGAATGGAGCCTACGCTCGTTTGGTGCAAACACAAAAACTTCGCGAGGCCGACGAGACATCTGATCTTGAACCTGGTGAAGTCAGCAAGACAGAAGATATAGAAAAGGCGGCTCGTGAAGAAGTTCCCCTCGGTCGCAAGAATACAAGCCAATCACTATCTAGCGAGATCATTGGTCAGAAGCAGGCAGCACTCGGGAAGGAAAAGAAGACCGATTATAGTTTCCCTTATCTCTTCAAGCGAATGGGCAAGCTCGTTCCGGAAGCCTGGGGCACATATTTCCTTGGTTTTCTAGCCGCAATATGTGCGTTGAAAAGACTCTTTAGTGTTGATGGATGCTTATGTTGATCTTTTTTTCAGTGACTGGAACAGTCTACCCTGCTTTCGGAGTTGTGTTTGCGAAGGCCATTACTGTCTTCTCTTATCTCGATCCGCATGAACGACGTGTGGAAGGCGACCGCAATGCTTTATACTTGTTCATCATTGCAATTCTTTCGTCCATCGCTATGAGTATCCAGATCTACTCCTTTTCCGCAGCTGCCAGCCGCCTTACTGCACGATTGCGAACATTAAGTTTCAAAGCTATGCTTAGACAAGATAGTGAGTCCAATAAGTATTACATCTAACTGCTTCCTTACGCGTCTTTTCTCCAGTTGAATACTTTGACAAGGAGGAGAACAGTGTAGGTAGCATCTGCTGGCTTGGTTTCAAATGTGGCTGATTCCCATTAGACAGGTGCTTTGACCGCGAGTCTCAGCGAGAATCCGCAGAAGGTCAACGGTCTAGCCGGAATAACTCTCGGAGCGTAAGTCCATCGGGCATATCATGTCACAACATGGTCTTTAACTATACTATAGTATTGTCCAGAGCTGTTCCACCATCATCACCGGAGCTGTTCTTGGCTTGATTTTTATCTGGAAGGTTGCACTTGTTGGTATAGGTACGATATCTGCGATGGCTTTCAACGGCGTCCACAACTGATTCTCTTACTTCCAGCGTGTATACCTGCGGTAATATCTACCGGATACATTCGCCTTGTGAGTATACGTCAGCTAAAGATCGGTGACATTTGTTCATGGGTATGTAGCGAGTTGTTGTGATGAAAGACCAGACCAACAAGAAGGCGCACGAAGAATCAGCTCAACTAGCCTGTGAGGCGGCAGGGGCTATTCGCACTGTGGCTTCTTTGACGCGGGAGGATGATTGTTGCAACTTGTACAGCCAGAGCCTCGAGGAGCCGTTGCGGCAGTCTACCCGCACTGCTGTGTGGAGTAATGCATTGTACGCATTGTCCCAGGCAATGGCATTCTTTGTCATTGCCCTCGTGTTCTGGTATGGTGCGGTGTTGGTGTCAAACCTCGAATTTTCCTCCTTCCATTTCTTCGTGGGATTAATGGTAAAATCAATAACCCCGATCTTTCTCGTCCTAGCAACTCACAATCTTTTCCACAGAGTACAACCTTTGGTGCAATCCAAGCCGGCAATGTGTTTACATTCGTTCCGGACATGTCTTCAGCTCAAGGTGCAGCTTCAGACATTGTCAGGCTCCTCGACTCCGTTCCGGAGATCGACGCAGAGTCCGACGAAGGGCAGAAAGTTGACGGCACGAAATCGAAAGGTCATATTCGTATTGACCGTATTCACTTCCGTTACCCAACGCGGCCCGCTGTACGAGTCCTACGAGACTTTTCAGTTGAGGTTCAGCCGGGGACCTACATCGCCCTCGTCGGTGCCAGTGGTTGTGGGAAAAGCACGATGTGAGTCCTGTTTGGCCAAGGCAATCGACATCTAACTAACTTCTCCTTAGTATTCAAATGCTCGAGCGCTTCTATGATCCGCTTGCGGGAGAGATCTATGTGCGTGGAACCCTGCTAGTTTCTTTCGTATCTCTTAGCTGACCGTTTGCGCAGCTTGATGGCGAACTAATTACATCCCTCAATGTCCAAGAATACCGTAAACAAATAGCCCTCGTTTCACAAGAGCCGACATTATACGCCGGCACAATCCGCTTCAATATCCTTCTCGGTGCCATCAAACCCACATCCGAGGTCACCCAAGAAGAGATCGAAGCCGCGTGTCGTGATGCAAACATTCTTGATTTCATCGAATCACTTCCTGAGTACGTAACGACTATGAGATACGAATTAGTTGCTAACATGTATACCAGTGGATTTGATACTGAAGTTGGTGGTAAGGGCTCGCAGCTATCTGGTGGACAGAAACGTGAGTGTTGCATGTGTGCTCTGCCCGATGGGATCATCATTACTGATATTTATCATAGAACGTATTGCGATTGCCCGTGCACTACTACGAAACCCGAAGGTTCTCCTACTAGACGAGGTACGTTCTATTCTCAGAATCGCAACGAAGCTTTAGCTGAATCCACATCCAAGGCAACATCCGCTCTGGACTCCACATCTGAGAAAGTTGTGCAAGACGCACTTGACCGGGCAGCCAAAGGCAGAACCACCATCGCAATCGCCCACAGATTGTCAACGATCCAGAACGCAGATTGCATGTAAGTCTGCACGTTATCTTATTGGTTTACTTATCTCACCGCCTTTTTCTTAGTTACTTCATCAAAGAGGGCTGTGTCAGCGAATCGGGCACCCACGATCAACTCCTGAATGAAAAGGGAGACTACTATGAATACGTACAATTGCAAGCTCTTAGCAAGCGAGACTAAACGGGGTTACATGCATGGACTAATTAGCCACGAATATACCATGTCGCATTTCTGTAGATGATTATGACGGTGCATACGTTTTTAGACAGTATCTTATTAATTTTATGAACATCAATACACTTGAATGTGCAATAAATAAAGAGGATTTCCCTTGGTGCACACAAGATAAAAGGGTATCTGATCGACAGGCAATTGAGCGGCCGTGCTCAAACGTGCTCAAACGCCACCTGTTGTTGTTAAAGCACATTTTTGGATGATAATGCTGATGGGCTTCCAGATTCGCATGAGTTCTTGGAGCTTGTTCCGTCCCAGGATTCCTGGAACGCCTATATAAAGGAACAGTCGAATGAAACCCAAATGTGATTTCGCTCCCATGAGAGATTAGTATTTTGGAATGCTACAGAAGTACATTGATTAAAAGTTGCTGATCCGAGAACGATCAAGTCCCTAGGGATCTTTTCATTTGTTCTACGCGTAAGAGATCACCGATCTTCTTGACACGAACATACCCCAATTTCGAGATCAATCGCAAGTGCGAGTTGTTCAGGTTGTCATAATTTGAGTGAAATACGACGCCAGTGTTATGACGGACGATTTGATTTGGAGTCTGGGTCGTTAGGCGAGGATGGGTCATGCATCCAACAGCAACTTTGAACGCAGAGTTTGCACGATATAGTTACCAGTCGGAACCGGCCGTGGGCACGAAAGGTTTGCCATCGTGGGATCTCCGAGTCTGACTCCGAAATACTAGCGAGGACATGAGACTTCGAGCTTCGAGACTCGGGTATTTGATGGCACAGCGAAGCTCTATTTCATCTGCGCTGGGAGCACTGATAAATTTGGCCGAGAACCGAGGATCCTTTACTGCCGCCACGACACGACAGATGTCGACCCATGAATTGCCTGTATCCAGATCCAATTCATGCCAATGCGCCCATTGAGCGACTACCGGCGATCTTGTCAATGCATCCTGGTGTTTATGTCCCATCAATATGCCGAAGCGCAGCGTAATCGATGATGATGAGGCTTCTTCCGGTAATTAAGTCTCCACACTGTTTTATTCTGAACGCACCTAGCGAGTCGGATGGCAACGCCACCTGGAAGCAATTTCTTTTGTTTCTATATCAGGGGGTCAGGCATATGCTAATTACTCGCACATTCCTTTGACTGATATGGCTAGCTGCCATATCAACTTGAATGCAGGGCAAGGGCTTCACAATCGCCTCGGAAGAGAGAGATCTGGCAAAAGGCGAGGACATAATTCCAAACTTGATTTACTCCTGCCCAAGACCAATGATCAAATGTCAAGTTGCCAATTGAGGAAGTGTGCATGCACAAGAAAGTGACTTGTTGCTCGTCAACTAGTTACGTAAAAAAGATGACACAATGAGCATAGGAGAAAACTGGACACTATCAAAACTACATGTGGGCCCAGGGTAGTATGCGGTGTTAGGTAGGTCCCGACAGTCCACCACGTTGCATCCATTATGCATGTTTTGAGTGTTGGATGGTGATGGCGATGCAAAGGGGGAGAATGGAAGAAGACATGGTCTACTGGAGATGATTAATGAGACGAACACGCAGAGGACACGAGGGAGGGCATATAAGAGGAAGGGGATCGAGAAAAGGCCCAAGTTGAATGGCAAAAGTGCAGTTCGCAGAGTTTGTCTCTGTTTCGTCTCAAAAGGTTCGGATGTTTGGTGAGATTGCACGAAACCACGTGCAAAGCTCACTCTTTAGTCGGCATCCCAATCTCTCCTCTACTCACCCACCTTCTCAGACCAAAATGTCCGTCTCGCTCAATCCGAGTAACGCTCTTGGCTTCCACAGTATGTCTTTCTTATCTTTTTCTGCTTTCTTTTCTCACTTTTCTTGCCTTAGGACCGCTGACGCAACTCGCAAAACGTTCGCTAACTATTACCAATAACAATCACCAACCCATCGCTTTCAAGGTCAAGACCACGGCCCCTAAGGTGCGTCTCGCAACATTCAATCTTCTTCTAGTCGACTTACATTCTGCTTCTCAGTTGTACTGCGTGCGACCTAATTCGGGTCGTGTGGAGCCGGGCCACACTGTGGAAGTCTCTGGTGCGTAATGTCATCCCTGACTCCTAATATCACACTTAAGGCGAAGCAGTGATGTTGCAGGCAATGAGAGAAGAACCACCCCAAAATGCCAAATGCAAGGACAAGTTTCTCATCCAGAGTACCCTTATCACTCCCGACAAGGAGACGTTGTCGTTGCAAGATATTGTACGTTGTACGCGTTGCATGACCATTTCACATAATGAGCCCCTTTAATAGTGGGCAGCTCCAGAAGGTGCTGAAGAGTTGACGAAGGTGCACCAGCAAAAGTTGAGGGTAACATATTTGCCCCCTGAAGGCCAGACAGTTCCGGAAGAGGCTGAACCTCAGGTACCACCGGTCACCGACGAAGTGAGTGGCAGTCGCTATTATTGTTTCTTCCAGTTCTTGACAATGCGCTAGCCCCCCCCAATCCAGCTCAACGGAGTCCATCATTCATCCAGTTCTACTGATGCCAAACACAATGGTATACATGACGACGTCGATCATTCGAAGCAGGAATTTGAGCCCAATACAAAGGAAGCACAACGTTCCATGACGCCGCACAACGAGTATACCGTCGCTCGGGAAGAGTCCAATGAAAACGATGAACACGCGCGTGAGGTACCCATTCAAGACCTGCCGCCTCATTCGCGGATACCTTCTGCACCTACACCTCTTGCAGTCTCGGCATTTGAGACGCAAATCAGTCATCCTGAAGATGAAGAGGAAGAGGAAGAGCATCTACCGGCCCCCGAGCCAGATCAAGCCCCTCTTTCAATTCCCCTGCCTTCTTCCCGTCTCCCCTCTGGGCAGCCTTCTATTTCTGGCCGGTTCCAACCAGAGGACATCGAATCGCATCCAGTGTTCCAAGAGCTTGTGTCTCGGTACAACGCTACTATCGCAGAACTCGAGCATGTCCGCAATGAATATGCGTCGGAGTCCGGTCTCAGGAGAAGAAGACCTCGCTCTGACACTGGCAGCGTCGCCTCTGACACGGAGATCATGGACGACGGTGCTTATCACCAGGACGGCGTGCCTCTTCAGATTGTTGTCATCATTGCGTTGGCAGTCTTTGTCACTACTTATCTCTTCCTCTAACTGGCTGTATGTACGCGTCTTGGATTTCTTGATCTCATAGTATATTCAACATAACTGACACAATCCTTCTCTGCATCTTTTCTCTAAATCTTTTCTCTTCTCCTATAATTATATGCTCTGGTAAAGCGGCTAGTCGAGTGCCCTCATGTACATGTCTTATATTTGCAAAAGATATCAGCAATAATCGATTAACGTCCGAAGTGAGGAAGTTGCACGCGTTTTTATATACATCCAGTATGACGAGCAGGTTAAGCAGCAATGGCTTCTGTTCTCGCCTTCTGTCCCAAACTATCCTCGAAAAAGACCACATACAAACTCAAAAGAAATGAAGTCAGATTCCGACAACCGTCTTGAAGGCTTCGTAGCAACTGAGGATCTGAAGCCTGTTATCGAGAGGTTTCATTCCCTCGCTCTCACGGCGAGCAGGTCGAGGAACTGGTGGATGACAGAATGTGATCCGGATGGGGCTAGGGGGGTAGGTGCCCTGAGCCACATGCTATAGCAAAACTTTTGTGACGGGAATCTTGTACAAAGTCGGTATCGTGCCCACCATCGTGATGCCGGGCATTATCTTGATAATATAAATGAAAGATGCTACGGATCCATATCGGCTTTGACCTTTTGCTCGTTGTTTATGCCAAATGCTGCTATAGCTTTCGCGATCAGCTGAGCTTCAGGGTCTGCGCCTTCACCCTCCTCGAAACGTTTGTCCTCCTGAACGAGCAGAAAGATGACATTTTGATCACGATCTATTATGCAAACATCGTGTTTGGACTCGCCACAGATGAAAAGGCTCAGGTCTCTCCGAGTACGACCAACGCGGTTGCGTTTAGCGTAACCGAGGGCCCTGAAGAGCCCAGCTGCAAAATCGGCGACCGCAGAGTCTCCAGAGCGAGGTGTTATCTAACAGATTGAGGAGCTCGGCATTCCAATCGTTGGCTGCTTGCGCCGCATCGAGGGAGGTAAGGAGCTCAGGGTCAACCTGTGCCTGCGGTAATGCCTGAACGTGAGCGGGTCTTCGCGATAACACTCGATGTGGTATGCAGCTCGCTCGTTTCTTGTCCAGTCACTTCGGAGAGGGGCGTATGCGCACGTGACTTCCCTCGTGGACCACAATTCGGCAGCACCGCAGCAGTTTACGTTGGCATCCAGTGGGTGTGGTGTGCAGTGAGCACGTATCACGTTCGTGACGTTGCCATGTTGGGGGAAGTTCCGTGCACACTGTCAAACAAACATTTATCATAACTGGCTGTATGTACGTTCGTGTCTTATATTTACACAATAATCCACTACGCTCTTGCCATGGACTTTACTGAGGCATACCCCCACTCTTCTTCACTCGTCTCCTTTAGTCCAGGAGCCCAGTTCATCTTGACTGCGCTTTACGATGCCCTCATCATCCGCCGATCGGACACCCTCCAGATCTCCCGAACATGGACCGTTGATCGTGATACCTCGCCTACAAACGTGTTGCTTGTCGGCGCGTTGCAGTCAAGACCAGCTTCCACGTCGACCATCGCGTCTTTGACAGATCCAACTATCACTCACATCGGCTGGTCTTGTGACTCGGAGTACATCCTCGCCTCATGTGCGAAGCGTGGAACTGTCCATGTCTTCAAATTACGCGATGAGGAGTGGAGCAGTCGTATTGATGCCGGTGCCGAAGGTACCCAACAAAACTCTTATCGTCAACTCGCAGTTGATCGAATCTTTCGCTTTTTTTAGGACTTGTCAAAGCGGAGTGGGCTCCGGATGGTAGAACGATTTTATGCTTTTCAGAGTGGGGTGCAAGTCCAAAATAGCTACGCCTCTCGTCGTCAGACTAATCAATTCTACCGGCCTTCAGATACGCGTAACGGCCTGGTCTATCGTCACTGGAAAAGCGATCTACATACAATTCCCAATTCATCCCGACAGAGGTAAGGGCATTCTCGTCCTTTGTTCGGTACGGTTCACTTCAGTGCTCAGGCTTTGCCTTTCGATCGGACGGTCGCTACTTTGTGTTGGCTGAACGCCACAAGTCAAAAGACACGCTCGGTGTATATGATACAACCGATTCTTACAAGTTGGCGCGGGTAAGAGCTGCATGCATATAACTCTATCTGCCACAAACGAGAAAAAAAAAACAGCATTTCCCACTCCCTACTTCTTCCCTGGCCTCACTGGCGCTATCGCCAACCGGAAATCACGTCGCTGTCTGGGAAGGCTTGCTTGAAGTAGGCTTATCCCTTTTCTCTCTAGCGATCAAGTCTAATTTCTTCAATGCAGTTTAAAATTCACTTTCTAGCTCTGACGGGCGAGCGACTGGGCACCTTTTCTCCTGAACCTGACCCTGGCTTTGGCGTGCGCCATGTCGCTTGGCACCCAAACGGTGGTTATCTTGCTGTAGGAGGCTGGACTGACAAAGTGTGTGAGTGACAACCCGTCAGGTCAGAACCATCTGACGGTGACGACGATACGTTCAGATCTACATTCTGGAGAGTTTATCTTGGTCGCCAGCGATTGTCTTGGAAGTACCTAGTCGCATCCCAACCAATGTGGTAAACGCCCTTTCGCTAACCAACTTTGTTCATGCCGTTATTCACTATCTAGGGATAATTTTTCAAGATGATATGGAGAGAACCGCCGAGTTGGCTCGAGGCTACATATGGCAGAGGGTTTATTTCATGTCTGTCATTCCATAACTGTTCCAATGGGTCTCCCCGGCTGATTATTCACAGATGAGAGCCTACGAGGTCCGATTACCGTACCTCTTAATCACATCGACTTGTCAAGACCCAACAGCAAAAGTGGGGTTGCCCAACTAGCATGGAACACCAATGGCACACTGTTGTTTGCACGATTTGGTCAGCCTTTCTCTGTCACTTCTCCGCGTCTTCAACTTACTCAGTACATTAGAATGTGTACCTAATGCTGTGTACCTCTATGATTTTCCCTCCCCACAAGACCGCTTCCAGCCGAAGCTCAGGTCTGTGTTGCTCCATACACTACCCGTGCTGCACGCGCGATGGAACCCAGTGCGAAAAGGTAACCTTGCCGTGTGCTGCGATGGTCAGAGCGTATATACTTGGAGTGACGAATGGGTGGGTGAAAACGGTACAGAGGAAGAAATGGCAGAGTGTATAGGCATTCCAATTGGTACGTTGTCTATGCCTGGACGGAAAAGGTTGCCGTAGCTCACTCGCATACAGAGGGATTTAAAGCTAAGGATCTAAGATGGGCTCCTGATGGAAAAGGATTTGTTCTCATAGATAGAGATAGGTTTTGCTGCGCCTTTGAGATCGAAGAGAAAGATACATAACATAGTCCAATTCTATCATGATATCGATGTGACAGGGATAATGATAACGAGGCTGTAGTTATAACTATAGTCCAGGCTAGTCCAACAAGCTCGAAAGATAGACAATGATCGCTGTAACCTTTTACACCACTGCCTTTTTAAACATCCAAGACGTAAGCCATGATTTGGCAGCTGCGTTAGCCATGTTTTCTTCCAATCTTTCCCCATTCAGGTGGTCAAGTTGGACTTGCTCCTCCTCAGCGAGCACCTCGCTAAATATTGCATCGTGGGCCGAAATGTTCCTATAATGTAACGCGGAAGGGATGCCAAAGGTCTCCGTCCTAGCGCGTGAGCTGACTTTGTCAATATCCGACGACCGTGTTCGATAAAACTGTGCAAGATTGGCTGATGTGATGCGTGTTGACCGCTGGGCAGTAGGCACCTGTCCTTCTGAAAGAGAGCGGACACGCAGATCGATTGGACGTGGTTGAGTCGGTGGCGTATGAACCTGCCTAGATGAGGCATCGGCATCTTCAACGCTTGCCTTTGTGGACCTGGCTTCTGAAGAGTTAACTTCAGATAACCTGGCCTTATCATGGTGAACGAGCAATGAAGGGCCTTCTGTTGACTGACGTGGTGTAGCGTCTTGTTGCTCATTCGGTGTAGTGGCTCCAGATGGATTCTGTAAGCCGAATCGACCCAATTTACTTACATCAAGATTCTCCGTCAGAGGCATTCGAAGGTCCACCGTATCATCGAGGTCAAGTATTGCACTTGGGTTTCTAGGCAGCCAAAGAGCATTGTCGATTGGTCGTGAATAGAACGGATTATCATACGGCCGATCGATCATCGTCTGGTCGTCCCAAGGTCTGGGCGCTGGATGAGGAGCAAGGGAACTTTCGGTGCCAATCAACCCGACTTGCGGCAGAACGGCAGTGTGTTGCCCATCCGCAGGCTGGTTTGCTGGACACAGGCCAGAAAAAGCGGTATGAACTGCTTTAGAGGGGGTATGGTGTCTCTGCTCAGTCCGCAGCCAGTTTTGCAATGACCTAGATGAGAGTTCGATCAAAGACGGACGGCTTCGTCCATAGAGGGTAAAGCCTGTTTGCGCATCTCCGCCCCTTTCCCCACTGCCGTCATTCACAGCAATCT
This sequence comes from Amanita muscaria Koide BX008, assembly GCA_000827485.1. Taxonomy (NCBI): domain Eukaryota; kingdom Fungi; phylum Basidiomycota; class Agaricomycetes; order Agaricales; family Amanitaceae; genus Amanita; species Amanita muscaria. Next base: position 103,254 of record KN818261.1, on the reverse strand, counting down.
CTGCACCTGTCTCTGGTTCATTCCGTTTCTTGGACTTCAACAGTTCGGCTTCTTCAATATCTTGTATTTCAAATTGTGCACGGCATATGCGTGTTAAGCTACGGTGGCGTGAGAGGGTTGCAGAAGAATATTGAGTAGATTCACTAACAGGACCTTCACCAAGAGAGTGGTGGCGACTAGAACCGCTGAGAGACCAACATTAGTGACTCTTCTTAACACCACCATATAGGAAAGAAAAACGGCCTTTGGTTAATGGATAAGACAGTGATTTGTTGTGGGAAGTGATGGACCATACCTGTGCGAGAATGAGACCTATTTTACATTAAGTTAAGGTTGATGCTCAGAGAAGAGGCTGCACAAACCATCAAGTGAGTATCGAACTATTCTTATGAGGATGACGTGTCCATTTCCCTCATAACTTCTTGCATAGACATGTATGAACTAAACCACGTCAAAATGAAGCGCAAGGGCAACATGATCAATTAATTCCTTGCCTGGTTCTTTATCACACCTATGGCTGTTTGTCAGAGATAATCTCGGGGCTAAGATGAACGCGTCTCACCAACTTGCACGAGGAAATACAGTGCTCCAAAAGGGAGGACGAAGGGATTCAAGACAGAAAACAAGAGGAGAACATGAAGCACTAATAAGTGATTGGGCATCCAATCTTTCTCGAAACATGTAAGCCTGTGGAAGAAAAGAAGAGTACGGCCATACAGTAGTAAGGAAATGTCGGGGGTCGGATGCCCACAGCACGCTTCCGTCTAAGTGCGACGTCAGACTTTAGCGTTTTGGATCAAGATACATACGGCGTTGTTTCCCTCGCTGTAGATGGATATGTTAAAAGAGGGAGCTGACGAATATCAGTGACGTTTTTGTTGAATCAACGAAACAATATACCCCAACTAAAATATCAGGTTATTCAAGTCTGAAGATGCAACGGCAGTGCTCACCTAATGTTAATTCAAGGAAGCCGTGAACAGCGGTGGAGAAAACGACTTGAGGTGCATCAAGATACTTCGGTAACTTTGAAGGAATGAGGAACTCACGCCATCCAACATAAAATGGACCTGCACTTGGGAAACTATCTGCCACGATTTGTAGTAGATTCAAGTGGGATGGTAATTTGAAAGACAGTAAGAAAGATTGGAGTGCAGCGGTGCCTACGCAGAAGAGGACAAGGACGTTTATAACAAGGAATTTGTAGTATCTCACGAGAACCAAGTCGTGCAGACCGGACAATGTCTTGATCGTGTGCGCTTTGGTTGCAATCAGATACAAGATGGGGGGTATTAAGAGGGTCAAGATGGCGACAAGGATTGTTGGCGCAAATGATTGAATAATTTCCTCTTGCCAAGCATGTCTGTCCAGGTAAGTTTTCTATCGAAAAATGAGCGGAGAGGCTAAACGTAGAAGTGATAAATGCTCACTAAACTCGGCCAGAATCTACTTATATTTTGAATAGATACGAGACCGACTAACAGTGATACCGGAAATAGCCAAAATAAGGTAAAACCCCTGGGCGTTGCATTTACTCATTAATAGCAGCAGGTGCGATGCATGCGGAAGCTTACCAGATGCCGATGCTGACAACCCAGTCCTTGATGAACTGCGCGAGTTTAGGTTTGTATAGTCAATTCGGAAGATGGAATATCACCTCATTAATGAATGACGGTTTCATGACAGACATCCAATCCAGATCTTCATACGCTGGAGCCATCGTGACAATACATGCTAATGGATTATTCGGATGGGCAGCGAGATACATACACGCTCTCCTTGCTTCAATGGGCTCTCCGAACGTAACAAACGCAGTAGAAACTGGATCATATTCCTCCGGTGCCTTCGCGCGGTGTTGGGTAATATTTGAGGTGAGGACCTCCAGTCTTGCAGTGAGAATATCGATATCTGCATAAGAATATGGACTAGCTCGAGGTTGATGCCTTTTGAGACAGCTGCGTGGAAGGCTTAAGAGAGCTTCCCAAACTGTACGTCGAGAAGGGAATTCGTGACTGTCCGACAATTCACCGAAAATGGGTCCTGTTTCTTTATCCAATAAATCTGGATTGTTAGATGATCGGCGATGAAGCAATCGAATGTTCTGTTGGAAGCTTTGAGCAAATGTCGACCGAACGAAAGGTCGCTGTGGTTCAAGCTCTCGGATGAAGGGACCTAGGGCCGCGATCAGATGATCAATATGTTCTTCGTCGGTGTCATGATGATCGCAGGTTGCGTCCTTCGCGGTATCGTGCCGATGGTTCCCTGATTCAGCTGGTAAAGAAGAACTGGAGATGGTCAGTTTATTATGACGCCTGTTGTCCATTGCGGTTTTGACAAAAGAGAGTATGTCGTTCGCAAGCTTTATATGTGCGGCTTCCAGTTGCGCCAAGGTTTCTTCTCGCCTTTCGACCTCGGAAGCTAGTACGCCCATCCTTTTACAGATGATGGCGCGCTCAATGACTGGAACCTTGGTAGAGTCAACGCCACCTCGACTGCCGTCTTCAGAGCAGTACGATGGAGCGTTTTTATGGCTCAACGCAGCATTATTCGGCGTAAGGCGATTTTTTAAACGATTTAACAAGAACGCACAACATTTGTCAAGAAGTCCCGGCTGGCTAGATGATGTCAACCCTATCGAGGGCCTCTCCAATTTTTGCGACATGTAATAAGTGAAATATCCTTTGAGTGCAACCTCATTCCTTAATGTGCGCGGGATGTTGGAGACCATAACTGTACGCGATCGGAGACCAATATTGGGATGACCTTCATCTGGGGCTAAGGTATCTGCGAAGGTAAAAGGAGGATGTGGATGCAGTGGCAATGACGGGACGTCGGATATTCTTTCGGATATAGTCAGTAGATGGGCTTGCCGAAGCTGGAGTGCACCCAAGCAAATCCAACATAATGTAATGACCCAAGTGATTGTGATCCAAAAGAGGAATAAAATGTGAATCCATAACAGCGATAGGCCTCTGGGTGTCCCAACAAGAGAAGATATTGATGCCTTTGTCATGGACTCAGGCGACACCGAAATATCGGCAAACCATAGGTGGATAGGAAACAACACGGGAAACGTTGTGAGGCTGTGAAGAGATGCAAACCAGACTCGTGCGAAGTCAAAACTTCGCAGCCTAGAGAACACTGTCGAGACTCACGGCAGCCACGCAAGAATCGAGTATATAGAGTTGCATCAACGCCACAAAGTTCGTTTAATTTTGACTCCGGGAAGCGTGCCACTTCATTTATCCATGATAAAGGCCAACCAACAGGGGAGGGAGGTGAAGGGTACCTGGTAATGTTCTATACTGCGGTCAAACAATTCAGGGAGACACTCGCCTAGCCCAAGATCTTCCTTGAAAGAGGCTAGAATTATTTCCTTAGGCACCGAGTGTTGCGAAAGCAAACTGACATACTATCCGAATTCCCAAGATTCGCGACTACCAATGCCATGACCTCTATGCTTCCCCCGCCTACGCCGTTTCATGACTTCGTAACCAGCAATACATATAATGCTAATGCCAACTGCTATGGCAGACTGGTTGATGAGTCCGCTGTGGTTGAGGTCAGGGGAGTCGAATCGAGGAAATGGAAGCAGAACTGGCCTGTAGTTCTTGGAAAAGGGCCTGGTTTGGATATCGCCCATAGAATCTATCGAGTCAGAAACGAAAGAATGCCAGCGAGCTTAGCGAGAACACGAAAAGGCTTGCTCAAGAGAAGCTTTCACGCCACAATTTGAGTAGCATTCCACGTGACTTCGCTTCCCAACCCTGTTGAGTACTGAACAACTCCTGATTTGGAATGACGTTGATTGTATTGCCGGACGTGTCTACACAAATTATTTGGTCCTTAAGATACGTAGTTTGCTGGGCCGATACAGGAAGTTCTCGGCATAGTTCTTCGGCGGAATCCTCTTGACTGTGGTTTGTTGGCTGTATGGCCAAATGAGTTACGTCCAAATGTATCCTTTGAGCACCTACATATAGTAATCCCAGCCTGGTAGTTCAACGCATCAATACCAGTCTCAACATAGATTAGTAACAGCACAGTACCTTGTTTTTCTGCAAAATGAACGGCATCTTCTTTGGAACGGAACGACAAACGCGTTCCCTGCATATAATCCGCACTTCAAGGCCGCAACTCAGTAAGGCGTAAGATTGACCAAGGGAACTCATCTCACGAGCTTGCCCAACCCATCAATGGGTTCTCCCATCTTCCTCCACCAGGTAATATGTCGAAGTCTATTCTCCAGCGCTCTGACTTTCCGCTTCCGCTTTGCATTGTATTTCTCGTGGGTTGGTATATCCGCACTGGCCGATGACGAAGTTCCGCTATAAAACATCGTGAGTATTTCCAGCAGTTGGACACTGAGTACACTCACTAGGGGCGCCGCTGATCACATCGGCCACCAGAACATCCCGGGGTGCTTCGGGAGTAACAATCTCTCCCGACTTCTTGTTAGCCGGTGTTGAAGAAGACTCTGACGACACCAGACGAGTAGAGGTTATCAGGTGTTTCAACCCTGTTGACCTGGACGTCAGTGCTGCCTGTTTCCAGGCATTCAGTAAAGACATTTCGCTGCTGGAGTCTTCAAGTTGGAAGCGGTGCAATGATTTTATTTACACATGTTTAGTGATGAGGATGAGGTCTGATGCAAAACACTAAGTACACAATCAACGCAATCATTGCATAAAGATATAGCAGAGTCCCTGAAGTCTGATGAAAAGAGATATGTCATGAAGGAAATCCCACGATCCGCTGAACAGGTTTTAGAGTCAAGGCAGTGAGTTGTTGCGTGGCATGATGCGATGATGAACCAAATTCTTCCTCTGCTTCGCTTTCAGAATCGTTACCATTCGCTCCCAAATTCGTGAACATGTCCGACTGCGACACATTCAGTTTAGTCATCTTTTGGCCTGGACTTGCCCTAAGCGCCTGTGCATTGTCCATGAGTGCAGAGACCAGCTCTGCATTCATCTCAATGTTGAACAGATCAATTATATAACGACGGACGGGCAATCGGAATCGCTGAGTAGAGATGATATGCAAAACCCTGAAAAATACTGCTGGTGAGGAGAACACGAGCCGGTATTCCGGTCGCGACTTCAGTCTGGCAGACATAGCGTTCAGTTCCTTAAGGGATGAGCTCACCCAAACTTACCTTGTCAGTGTCCGTGATGATGCGTTCGCTATAACGGAATTTGCCAAGTTCTGAATGGCGGTAACGACTTCTTTTTCTTGAGGAGATGTTGTTGGTTTTAACCGAATTCTGGTGTTTTCTGGGGCATATTCAGTCCAGGGTGGTATCTACTACCTTCAGTAACTATTCGGGTCACAGATTTGATAACGTACATGAGTGAATTTTTCAAGATCTGCGGGAAGGCAGATGCCCATTGGCACCCCAAGTGGCGAAAGCGCCGCTTCCCAGCCATACTCGGCTAATATTTCGGCACCCTCAGGAGTCGAAGATATCAAGCCCAGCACGAAAAAACACGTCCTGAAGCACACTGTGAGACGTCCCTGAAGGGAGCGCAAGAGGCCCTTACCCCCTAAGAGACGGAATGGGCGAATTCTGAGCAATGTCAAGGAGGGCTGGGATCAGATCTTCTTCTTCAAGAAATCGAAGCCCTCCTTCGGTAGCACCGACGTTGCCCTGAAAGATGCTTTAATAATGCATCGCAAATCGTCAAACACTTACCACAGCCCATAAGATACTTTTTAGTTTCATGATGATCTCCATGTCCTTTTGTTCATGACCATGCTGTCTTATGAACTGCGAAAAATCCGAGAAATGCCCTTTCTCCTGAAGGATCTGGCAGCCCAACTCCGTTTTTGACATTTCACCATAGAAGTGCGGAGGCACGGTTCCTTCAAACGCTCTGATATCCATCAATGAGCAAACGCGATGTGGTATCCGTTGTGGCGTTCCGAATTACTTACATATCGTCGTCTTCGTCTGTCACAATGCCTCCTTGGAATGCTTTGGCAAGGAACACTTCAACCTGCACCACATAGTATAGATTGCGTTCCTGGCATACATTAGAACAGGGTGGTGGTGGACGGTAAGGGACTACTTACGTTGAACCACATATCAATTTCGCGATCGATGTAGCCAGCGTCGTACAAATATCGGAAACCCATGGGTGTAGACATGAACCTGTTGTGCTCCATTAGAGGCATCATACGGAAACAGTTTGAAAAAAAAACAATCACTTCAAAAGCAGCGGATGCCCTATTTCCCCGAGGTGATCCATAGTAGGCTGCATCTCAACTACCATTTGCAAAACTTCCATGTCTTCACATGCTTCCTCGAGGAGTTGCACAGCCATCTCACACACTTCTGGTGCAGGGTCGTAAAGCTGGGTTAGGAGAAGGCGAAGTGTCCAAGCATTTGCGCTCGTCGAGTTCCGGATCAATGCACCTAGATGGCTTGTAGCGTACAGTCGGATGTGCTATGAACCAAAGAAGTTAGTCTAAGGCAATGCTGCACAGATATCAACTCACCTTATAACTGGATGTCAAAGCTTTTGATAACACAATTCGTGGGTGACCATCGCTAGAAATATTAAGTTGTGGCTGACGCTTGATCATGATAGTGTAACACATACTTGGTGTAGTCGAGATTTTCGATGATGCCCTTAATCAGATCCTCCCGGCTGCGCAGCTCACTCAGGTGATAGAACACTGTAAAAACTTTGAATTTCTCCAATAATCTAGATATGATTGAGAATAAGTTTGGACAGAGAGGTGCGAGACGTACTCGATCCCTTCCGGATATTTACTAAGCGTTCCGAGCATCTCCATATAACCGTAGGTGAGCGTCTCTGTCACACGCTTCCTAGAAAACAGAGGATCGGAGTCCGGTGCTCCGTTGAACTTGGAACTTTTAGGACCCCCATTCGCGAAGAGGAACCGAGGCGCTTACAGGATCTAACTGCGCAAAGGCTCTGACAATCTGTTCCAGAAACTGGTCTTCGCTGGCGAGATACTTAACTCCTTCTGGACTCTTCATGAGCGTGTTGAAGAGCGAACATCCTAGTCGAACCCATTTGATAGTAGTCTATCATGATCTCAGATATGATGGAAGTATGGAGCAGAATGCACCAACCAAAGCTTTCGAGATGTCTGAAAACCGATGGCTGAATGGGTGATAAAATGACATGAGTCTACGAATGAATTTCGATACTCGGATGGCCTCTTCTAATCTCTTCTGGTTAAGAAGAGGACCTTCAACAATTTCGAGTAGAGTATCATAATTCCACTTCGTGTAATCCTTGGTCGTCATCACCTGCCGACCATTCAGGTACAGATGAACCCATCAAGGACGTCTGCCCACCTGAGTTTCCAAGAAGGCAGATTGAAAAGTCTTGTCATCCATTTGCAGGCTCATTTTCAGTTTGGTTTGCTCAACCTGTCGCTGACCACGACGCACTGCGTCCTCCACGGAGTTGGCTCTGAAGCAATCATCAGAATGCTTCGGCAAAGTTCGTAATTATGACTATACCTCGGACGCAGAGACTTGGCACAGTTTGTCGGCTCCAATCTTGTCTTGTTGCGGTTTAAGCTATCTAATGCCGACATTGCAGATGATCCTACTATCCGATGTTCTGCGTCGTTGTAATTGGTAGCCATATCGAATACTTCGGATATAGCCTAGTCAACACAGGTGAGGACAATTGCGTTAGATCCCACGCAGTGTTACCTGAATTTCCGCAGAGAATATCAGTGGAAGCGTCCTGTTGGCTGTCTGAAGGAATTCGGCCAACAGAAGAGTTGCTTTGCGTGACAAGTTTGAGCCTGTCTTTGTTTCCTCCAACATAGAGGTAAGCGCCTGGGGAAACAAAGAGTAAGACTGACATTAACACTACTTTGATGACTAGGATCGGGCATACCTTACACAACCCTGCTTTTGTCAAAACTAGAACGAGAAGGGACAAATATTGGTCTGTAAGCTTTATAGTCTGGCGATCAGAGGCGGGCTCTTGATTGTGACGCGGCCGGCTTTTATGAAGATGCTCCGAGGATTCGCCAACTTTCCTATACACTAATGAACGAATATTCAGTTAAACGCAAGAAATTACCAATCGCAACGTACTCGTTAGGCGCCGGCCAGAAATGAATGTTTGATACCAATCTGAAGATTTGATATTCAAAAGGTCGAAAAATAGATCGAGAACAATTTCCTAACAACCATAAGTATATGGGACTCTAGCTTCATTAAACCACGAAGTCGCTCACCCTATTTTCAAGTGACGGTATACGTAGGGTATCGATGATGGAACGAATTGCGCGCATGTCATCCATGCAAAAGTACATGAGTCCTGTGGTGCATTCAGACTTATTTGTGCGTGGACACAAGAGGATTCTCTCACCGCTCCATGAACGTAGCATCATTTGCACCACCTTCGCACAGCCTCTCATTCTGTCAGCGTGGTCAGAGCCTTTCCCGTAAGCGTCTGTAATGGCAGATAATGCCAACTGAGAGAGATATCAGCGAGGCAGAAGATTAACCATTAACGACCCACCTCGAGGTCGATGCCAATATGGAAATAGACTCTGGTCCGAGGAGAGTCCACGATATGCAGAAATACCGAAGCAAGCATTAAGCTTAGTTCCAGCGGTCCGTCCCCTAGAACGTGTAGAAGTAACCGCAAGGCACCGGTCCTTGCGACGAGGTCGATATCAACAAGCACTATATGATGTTGTTAGTTCCATATCAGTCCAACCAAGGAAGATATCAATCACATAATTCAGCCAGCGTTTCTATGCATATGGCACGGAAAGGGTCATCGACATGTTCCGCTATCGCAATGAGGGAGCGCAACACTGATTCAGACAGCGGCGCGACGCCATTTGCATTAGTCTCCGAGGGTTCAGAACGGACAGTGCCAATCTCGACAAATGCTCGTATCAGCTTGATAGCTTGCTCCTTCTCTATAGCATGCTTATTATCACGGCACAAGGATCTGCGTTTGCGTTAATGTAAGGATAGGCATACCAATAGGTAGGAAGGCTTCTACTTCACGATATACCAATCCAAGGATTGGTCTATGGTTTTAACGGAATCTACATCGGCAAGCGAATGACGGACTAGCCGGTACGCTGCTGCTCGACAGTGTTTGGAACGACAATCAGCGAGACAAGGTATGACGCTGCTTTTGTGTGTGCATCAGTCATATGGATAGACGTGTGATTTACTGACGCCTTCAAGATATCAGACATGTGCAGCTCATATCGTACGCGCAAATTCCAGCGCAAAATTTCGGTCAGGTGAGAGAGAGCTTCGACAAATTGGTGGTTTAGTTCAACAACGCTTGCAAGTTGGAAAGTCCCTGTGGACGATGAGCTCAGCTGAGTAGTAGATACCTGTTGTCCAAGCGATTCTAATCTCCAGAGATACTCGGAGGCATGTTGTAGGGCGGTGCGAAAATCTTCGCCGTCTGGTGGCACTGGTGTGAGGAGTGCTGACTGCGTAGCTGATGGGCCGCGCACGCTCTTGTCGACACTGCTTACAACAGAGGGTTTATGTTTCATCCGTGATGATTCTGGTGTAAGCATAAGACAAGCTAATGAAGACCAAAGAGTCCTAAATCTGTGCGCACCCATGTCGATCCGCTTGTTGATAGCATCAATCTTGCTCTTCGCCAAATCCAGTTCAGATTCTACTTTCTGGCGCAAACTCCCCTGTAGTGTCCAATGAGCGACAGGACCAGGCTTCCAGGAACGATTGCCCTACCGCGAGTTGCATATTCAATAGATTCTCCGCACCTTCTCTTATCCTGCTCTCTCGTGCGAGGTGTGACTGAAGGATTTCAAGCTCATGGACAATTCGCGTAAAGCCAAGATCAACAAAGCTTAATAAGTGTATGCACCTGTTCTTGAGCGTTCTTCCCATGTAGCTCTGCAGATGTGAATGCATCATTGTCCGGAATGGTGTTGACAAGTGTGAAGGATGTTGGAATTGTTCCGTTTTGAGATTGATAGCTTGGCGGTTGAATAATTGCGGGCATTGTGGCCACCTTCAACGGCAGGCCTTGCTCGACAAAGGCAAACCAACACGCGCGTTAAAGGCGATCGCACAGTGACGAAACTGATTGACGTGGTGTTCTAAAATTAGTCTTATCGCGCACCTGCTGACAAAGTTGCAGGTGGAGATCAAGGGTCCAGTGGAGGTGGCAAAAGGTGGCATATTACTATTACAACTTGGCTCAGTATTTCTGTTATTGCTTTTAAAAAAAACGCTTCTAGTAGCTAATACATAACGTACTTACTTCACACCGGTATTCACACCGGTATTTGTCAGTATTTGTATTGGATGATTGCCGAAGTGCCGCCCTGCCGGACGGGAAAGTGCCGTAGTAAAACTATATGATTAAGGTTTAAGCCACAAAGAGCGCCAATACCCGCAACAAGTGCAAGGAAAGTGGGATCGACAACTTCAAGACATCAAGATGGGTATGTGCTCATCACGATTCTTTCTTCCGTTGCTAAAATACTGCAGTTCGTTACGCTGCCGCTGCACTTGCTACAAATCCCGAAAAAAGTCTGTATGAAACGTACTGTGGAGCCTCAAAATGCAACTGACATAGAACAATCCTTCAGCTTCTCGTGCTCGGGGCGAGTACCTCCGCACTCATTTCAAGAACATGCGTGAAGTGGCGGCTGCATTATCTGGTGGGTGTCAAAGGGAGATTATCGGCATTGTGGAAGGCTTATGGAGGAAACTCTAGGCATGAAACTTACAAAAGCATATGCATACCTCGAAGCAGTTCTGGAACACAAGCGCGTCATCCCTTTCCGACGATTCTCTGGCGGTGTTGGCAGGACTGGTCAGGCTAAGGAGTTCAAAGCCACGCAAGGTTCGTGTACAGCGTATCCATTGAAGAAAGGGATCAAACAAAGTGATTTCAGGTCGCTGGCCCGAGAAGTCTGTGAAATTCATCACACGCCTGCTCAAGAACGCCGAATCGAACGCTGATGCCAAAAACATCGATGTAGAAGATCTCTCCATCAAGAACATTGTCGTCCAACAGGCTCCCGTACGTTGAGATTGTAGGATTTCACTTTTGACAAGCGCTCATATTTGCTGCAGAAAACTCGCCGCCGCACATATCGTGCACATGGTCGTATCAACCCCTACCAGGGTCACCCCACGCACGTCGAAATCATCCTCGCAGCATCCAACACTGAGGTCGAGAAGGCGACTGACAAGGTTGTGCCCTCCCGTCTTAGCACTCTGAACAGGAGACAGGTTGCAAGACGGCGGATTGAGGCTGCTCGTACATAGGCATGTCCAAAATATTCGAAGAATATTAATGGTGTGATTATGCAACGATTATTACAACTTCTACTATATGCATAAGCCATACCATAAGATTCAAATATACATTATGCGCGCTCATCGATCAGAATAGATCAGTGCCGCACTATCGGTTCAAAGCATCAATCAACGACTTGAATGATTTCGCCTTGCGGCGTTGAGGAGCGTCTTCGTGGACCGGCAAGTCTTTGTCAGGAGGTAGCTCCTGGATCGTTTTCTTGCCTTGCTTCATAACTTCATGATAAATCCACGTGTGCCCCAGCCATTCTAACTCCTTATCTTTCGGTTCAATTCGACAACTTGTAACGGAATGAGTTACTTGTATATCGTTCGGCATAGTTTACCCACCTCTCTTCGTAGAACGAGCTACAAAGGATCTGTTCGTTGTCAGCAGGGTACCTTTTCAGTATCTTGTTCAGCCATTCCTCTAACTTTGCGTTCCTCGGAAAACCATATGGGATGAGAGAGCTCTCCATCGCTATAATACAAGTCAACGAATCTCTATGTTCGAAGTAGCAAGCCATTACCTCGCATCGTTTTCATCAGAACTCTGTATGGGACGAGATTGACCAAGCTCTGACTTTTGCCAGATGTGCCTCTAGGCGCCAGCGTCGGCTGCACTTGCTTGATACCCACAATGTCTCGCTTTAGTGGTACTAATAATACCTAGGTTAAAAACTATGCGAAAGATAATTGAATTGATACGGACCAAGAAGAGGGAGAGTCGCAGCTGTTTGACCAACCATAGCCTTCCTAACGTGAGCGTGGTTCAGATGACCAGAGAAGAATTGGTCAAGCCGGCGGAATCGAGCCTTTGAATGTTCGGATAGCTCCTAGCTCCTTTATCAGCTATGGTCGCAGGAAATTTAGTGGACTCAATACGGACCAAGATTGTTCGCTTCAAGCGATTGACCGCTGAGTGTGTGAGACCCGCGAAAACACAATGCGAGACGAAATAGTTTCTGTGATGTAGGCAATCCTGGAAGAAAGTGAGTAGATGGAGTTCATTGGAGTAACCCAGTACTGACCGTCGCAATCGTAGTCCAGAATTCAATCCTTCGACATCGTGAAGACCTCTCCTCTTGTAGCACGATGGAGTGTGTGACGAACATTGCGAGCGATCGTGCAAAGTTCGTGGTCTCTGATAAAGCCGGACCGAGCTCACTGTCGGAATGCTCATGCCAATAGAGCACGATATCTTGCGGATTGATCTTGCGAAACATCGCTGAGGCTATAGCAGTCAACTGTTGCGCGAATTCTTCATTTCCAACCTCGGTATCGAAGAAAGCTAGCACTTTGCTAATGTCTTCATTGAATGTGCCAGGATAAACAAATCCGGTCACTGCGATCTTTGTCTGCACCACCTGACTTGCCAAGATCTTGAAGTATCTGTCCTTGTGCGAAGTGACATAGACCTCGTCTCCAGTCATCCTGCTGTCAATCATTTCCAAGATAGGAGTGGCAAGAGATTTAGGAAGTTCATTCCGGATTCTTTCGACAGCATACTGGTGAAGATGCCCAAGAATTCCATCGTCGTAAACAGGCTGCCAATAATCAGTGAGCCAGAGAAGGAGAATCTTTCCAACCCGTAGGCGGGTGAGAAACGCTTCCCTCGTCCAGACTCGCAGCTGGGTAGTACCGATATCGTCAGGTGCTACTTCATCAAACCTCTTCTGTAGTTCTTCGAAAAAGAGCTCGACAGATCCAAATATACGAAAGCCAGCGAAGAAGGTGGGCGCAAGGTCTGGGTCCAGTATGGCGTCTTTCGATGTAAGCATGCGTACCAGCGCAGCAAACGACGCGCCTTTGACCTCTCCAGCGTCGTTGAATTGCACAGAATCTCTGGATTGACTTGGCAATGGAGCCTCTACATTGAACTGGAAGGGAGCCTGTTCCGATGGTAGAAGATAAGCCGATTGACGCAGGACAGACGGTACATCGCGGTGCATTTTGAAGTCTCTTCCAGATCTTGATGCTAGTGTGCTTCCGGAGAGGGCAGATTGCGAATCGTCGCCAACGAACGAGGCACCAGAACTGAGTTGCTCAGATGATGATGCAGAACGAGTAGACTTGAGAAGACCACGGATTCTGTTGCCGAACAGAAATCGGTGACTTGACGGACCATACGATTCTTCATACTCGTCTGAGTTTATCAATTCGTAATCAAAGAAGGAAAGACGGTGCCCTGCCACAGAAGTTTGATCGCTCTGTCCGTCAGTTTCGGCCTGGGGTTCTTGAGGGACGGTAGGTAATGGCTTCTTCTCGCGCGTAATACGTAAAGCGACAGTTGTGAGCTCCTTAAGGTTCGCGATGAGCATATCAGACAAGTCAAGCATCATGTCCATTGCTGCAACGTCTTGAACGTCGGTCTTTATCTTGCCATGCATGAGACTTATGATAAGCTCGGCAGCAGACTTGGCCAGCTCATAGGATCCGTCGGAATGTGGATCGATGCAGGTACGATGTACCTCATGTATTGCCGACTTTGCGCACGTTATGAAGACTTCTGCGATTGCTTTGAAAGCTTGCAAAGTATTGTTGTCTCTTGCATCACGCAGACAGATCGCAGTCTTGATAATGGAAGGAAAGGCAGCATCGAAATCCAAACGAGAGCGACGGCGCCATTTGGGTGAGGATGGCGAAGCTTCGCCATCGTTTCTGGTTTCCATCGGGCTTGCAGGTTTAGATGAGGACCCCTCGTCATTGTCGTAGACGCTGGCGCTATGTGAGGAGGGAAAAGAGAGTACGGTGACGGACATAATATCTGGCTGTGGACAGGGACATTGTGTGTTAGATTTATAGCATAGAGCGAAGAGAACTGAGATAAAGGAAAAGCTGTGTTGTTTAATGAAGCACGTGGCCAAAGCTGGTGAAGGCGACAACCTCGCTACGGACGCTTGGTTCTCCTCCTAAGCCCTCTAATCTCTTTGTCCTCTCTGTGCATCCATGGCCACCTTGAACAGGTTATTTCGTCCTCTCATTGCCCTCCAGTGTTCGCTAAACCCTCCGCTTAGGCCACACGAACAGGCTTTCCAGAATATTCGCCTGACATGTCAGTCTTATCATTTTGGCTACATTGTGGTGCAAAGCTGACGAATCAAAGTACATGGAGCCGTGAATCTCATCAAGCGGGACCTTTTAAGTTTTCCAGACCCCGTTGCCGTAATCACAGTCGACGGGGACCAGGTCGCTACAAGCGCAGTTGTTCGTCGTAACTTGAGCCCCACTTGGAACGAGTCTTTCGACCTGTATGTCGTCCACTTTACTGACTGAATTCCTTTTATGAAAAGCGCTGCTAGCTCTGTCAAGCCACCATCCGCCATTGTCATCCAGATCTTTGATCACAAAAAGTTCAGGCGTCGTGATCAAGGTGACTGGTTGCTTTGCGTCTTCTAGCTTAACTTTTTATGGACCGCGTGCTCTCAGGGTTCCTCGGCCTGCTAAATTTGTCTGGCGCAGACGCAATTCATCTTGCGGTAACTAATAGTCAAGGTATGTATGCGTTTGTTTTTCATTCAGAGCTAATTGGTACCGCTATTACGAAAAGCTCCCATAACCAGAGATCTTATCGCATCCAGCAACAACCTCACAGTCTCGGGAAAGATAACCTTCGGAGTTTCTCCGCTATCTCGTCCTGGACAACCAAGCCAAATGCCATCGTCACAAAGTCACCTTGCACCGTATGCCACGGGGAACCCCTCGAGGCCAACGACTTCATCAATGCTTCCGCAACCCCGCTTTGAGGATTCTGAAGTAAATCGACCTTTACAAGCTGCTCCGCCGCCAATGCGTACATCAACCAGCCATTCAACTCTGGTTACATCCGCAACATCTCATGTTGACAATGCACAAAATCGAAACTCATCAAATCCTGCCCGACGTCTACTTGACGATGAACATGGTGTGCCATTGCCAGCCGGCTGGGAACGTAGGACAGATCCTCAAGGACGCACATATTTTGTTGACCACAACTCCCGAGCTACGACATGGCATCGACCTCAGCATTCGAGTCAGCCGAGGCCAGCGAGTCAACAGCGATTACCAGCGCAACCTCCGCCTCCGCCTATAGCACAAGCTCCTAGCACTGCAGCTCATGCGCTGGCACCTCCACCTGTCCCTGTGAATGATATTCCTCTCCCAGCCGGTTGGGAGGAACGTCGAACACCCGAAGGCAGGCCCTATTTCGTCGACCACACCACGCGTACTACAACTTGGCGAGACCCGCGGCAGAACGTCAATAGACCACCCCCGGCTAGTGGGCCGTCCGCCAACCCCAACCTGGGCGCCTTGCCATCAGGCTGGGAAATGCGGCTAACTTCAACCGGAAGGGTCTATTTCGTAGACCACAATACGAGGACGACAACCTGGGATGATCCTCGGTTGCCTACAAATGTCGATGACAATGCTCCCCAATACAAACGCGATTATAGACGGAAAGTCGTATACTTCAGAAGCCAACCTCAAATGAGAGTGTTGGCAGGTAAATGTGAAGTTAGAGTCCGTCGGGGACGTATACTGGAGGATAGTTACAGTGCCGTGATGTCATACACGGGCGAAGATCTTAAGCGAAGGTTAATGGTGAGCTTTGACGGTGAAGACGGTTTAGATTACGGAGGTGTCTCAAGGTAAGCGCGAAAGTTAGCCTCCGGGATATTGCTCACTATCATTCAGAGAATGGTTTTTCCTTCTATCTCACGAAGTATTCGACCCAAGCTATGGCTTGTTCCAATATTCCGCCCACGATAATTACACACTACAAATTAATCCCGCATCCGGTATAAACCCTGACCATCTCAGCTATTTCAAGTTCATTGGTCGGATCGTGGGCTTGGCCATATTCCATAGACGATTCCTTGACGCGTACTTTGTCCCGAGCTTTTACAAGATGATGCTCGGAAAGCACGTGTCTCTTGCAGATTTGGAAAGTGTGGGCACCGAAATTCACAGGTCACTTGTCTGGATGTTGTGCGTTTGAATTGTTTCGGGTATCCTAACAATGATAGACTAACCCGCTTTCAGGGAGAACGATATCACTGATATTCTGGAGGAAACATTCTCAGTAACTGAAGAACGTTTCGGCGAGATAGTGACTCTAGACCTCAAACCTGATGGTGAAAACATAACCGTCACCGAGGAGAACAAGAAGGAATACGTGGAAGCTCTCGTCGAATACCGGATTTCAAAACGCGTGAAGGAACAGTTTGACAGTTTCATGGAGGGCTTGCTGGAACTGATTCCCCGCGACCTACTCAACGTCTTTGACGAGAGGGAATTAGAACTATTAATCGTTGGCATGTCCGATATTGATATGTGAGTCTGCTATTTCAGCTACGCATTGGCCAACCTAATGCAATATTAGGGACGATTGGTCCAAGTATACTGACTATAGAGGTTATGAGAAGACGGACAAAGTCATTGAATGGTTCTGGCAATGCATTCGCTCCTGGCCCGCTGAGAAGAAGGCTCGGCTTCTTCAGTTCACCACAGGTACTTCCAGAGTGCCAGTCAATGGATTCAAGGATCTCCAGGGATCAGATGGGCCACGTCGTTTCACGATCGAAAAATCAGGGGATCCATCTGGTTTACCGCGTAGTCATACATGCTTCAACCGCTTAGACTTGCCGCCTTACGAGGATTATGAAAGCCTAGAAACAAAGCTATCTTTTGCCATCGAGTAAGTGACTGATTCACGAATTTTTGGCACTTTTTACTAAGCAAACGTATTGCCAGGGAAACGGAAGGTTTCGGGCAAGAGTAATATACCTTTTTTACAGATTTGCTTTCCCATTCTTTCTTTCTGTCTGTAATATGGACATTGTACTTCTGTCATTCATCCCTGCTTCATCTAATGCAATGACACCCCTAGTTTTGCTTGAATTACTCCAAAGATGTGTGTGACGCGGAGTTAGAAGCAGATGTTTGTTACAAACGTGGTCCCAAACCTGACTATAGAATGGAGACGACTGGTTCCTCTTCAGATGTCGTTGTCGGTGCTTCATTCCTAGACACAGTCGAAGGCGAAATAGCCTTCTTCAAATCACTTACACGCGCCCGGCCAGTGGGCGTGAACCGCTACTTTCATGTTCTTACTATGCAGAACCTCATTCTTAAGGAGACGGGGAATGTCGTTCATATCGAAGATATATGGACGAAAGTAGAGTCCTGTTATAACCTGGAGCAATTAGAAACCATTGTACGTTTCATTCTTCAAGTGCTTAGCAAAACTCCCAGACGATTGTTTAACAAGACTTGTTAGGACTTGGAACAAGAGAACTATGAATCCAAAAATTCAAAGAGCAGCCCGATACCTATCCCTTCTCCTTCTCCTTCCCAGAATCTATCTGCCCATCCTTTCTTCCGCGAGGAATACATGTTACCATACGAGGACTTTGAGACTATCATCGCACAACGGCGCCTACGCGACACCGCGTCCGCTCCTTCATCACCGGCTCCAGCAACGCGTCAAAAGAGAGGCGCTACGCGAAGGAGAAGGAAGAGCAGACTTGAAATGACTGGATTGGTCGGAGGTGACAGCGACAGCAGTGCATTGACGCTGGAAAGTGGGGATGAGCGTCCGGTGTCCACACCCCGTGAAAGTGTTAATACAGGTACAGATGCAGGTACAGATTACGCTGAGGAAGAGGAAGTCGAGGTAGAATCAACACCTGGTGTGTACCGTTGCTTTCTTTCCATTGTGTGTCCTCGATAGACTGATACATTTGATTTAGCATCAATAAAACCACCTCGCGGGCGTGGTAAACCGCGAGGACGTCCTCCAGGCAGAGGCCGGACTGTCACTCGTACCTCAACTCGTGCATCAACCAAAAAAAAACGATAAGGCAGCACACCTATTTCTCTTATTATTGGAGTTTCGCTGTGCGTAGGCAGTTAGTTGTCATGTATTACTTTGTATTGTACAAGTGAACTGGAGCCATTTGTCGTGAGTGTATATTTATGATACAATGGGTAAGACCTCTAAGGTCAGGATAGATCCATGCGCGCTTCTGTCTCTCGAGCCTTTGATTCTCGTCGCCTTTGAACAATAAATTCGTCGATTCGTGCTTTCAGTTCTGGGCCTGATGATCGTCAGAAGTGTATAGATGATGAAAGAGTAAAAAGGACCAACAGGGGATGACATCTTCTAGAATAAGGGGTGCACGATTGAATGGATCTTTAGGATCCGACAATAGATGTGACTTGATTGTGGCACGGTCGAGGATAGTTCGAGACGATGGCAGCATAATGGGATCTCGCATAACGCTGAACATAAGGGGGTCTGCAACAACAAAGGTCAGTACTCAGTGCTCAGTAAGGTGGTGAAGAAACGATAGAGTACCCAGAAATTCATCAGGGACTTCGCCAAGGTCTTCTTCAGCTTCTAGAACAACTTTCGCTTCCTCAACCTTTGCGACGAGTATCTGGAGCTGTTCAATTTCCTTTTCACTCTTAATCCTAGCACGGAGTGCGATTTCCGATGCTCTGTCAAACAGATCTTTGCTGTAGCTACGCCCATCGCGGGCCATTCCTTGGATAAATTCAGGCTGTTCACCGAGATTTGCGAACACTTGCAAGAGGTCGGCTAGAAGGGCTTTGGGGTTGAACCTCAGCTTCTCCGGCTCCCGCACTTTCAGTTCTTGGTACTTGGGCCCAGCCAACGCCACCAGATTGTAGTCCAGCATTGCTGCCAAACGATCGACAATTTCTGGAACCATGAATGGAGCTTTTATTTCCGCAGTGAACATCTTCAACATTTCCACAGTTGATCGTCCTAGTGTGATATAGCCTGAGGCATGCCGTTCCAGCGAGCGCAACGTATTCTCACGCTCCCGGCGGTACTCTTGGGGCTGTGCATTCCAAGCATCTTTATCGTCCATCTCGGTTTGAATATTGTGTATCTGCGTTAGCTCGCTAAGTGATTCGTCCATGAGGTAGGTCACATCGTTGATCATCAAGTTAATAAAGCGAACAAATTGGTCAACTTTCCTGCAACCAAAGGTTAGGTCCATATAACCAGGCTCGTAAGATCGTACTCACTGGGCCTCTGCATTCAAAGTTTGACGATGGGAAGGATTGTTCCAGACTGACTGAAGGACGTAAAATATACTCCGCCTGTTTCATCATTTACTATATTCGTCATCTGCACATGACACTAAAGAGCCAACCTTGCATCTATCCCCGATAATTGAGTGGCCTGCAAATATGGACGAGCATCTATACGCACTGAATTTATCATAAAACTGTGAACTTGCGCCAGTTTGTTCAACCTCTGTCAAGTACATGAATACAAAGTTGAATGGGTTCGAGCTTGACGAACCGATATAAAAGTTCATTAAAGCAGGCATAAGGTGTTTCAGCGCCAATGGATGAGTGTTCAGCAGGTTGCCAAGAACACCGTTCTTCTCACGTCCATAACCCCATATGCTCATGAACAGAATCTGCCTAGGTCGTAAGGCACTCTAAGACACCGATTGAAAAACGTACATCATTGATCTTTGACTTCAGGAAAGGGTTTTTAATGTACCAAGTCGAAGTAAGGAACGTCAAGGCAAAGATGAGCATTTCAACTTTTCCAGAAAGGTCGAATTTGTCAGGAGAAGCCCTAAGAATGCGGCTGAGTCTCTGTCTTGTGTTAGGGGGGCAAAGGGAGCTCAACTGGACAAAAAAGTGGAGGGTGTCTACGATATCCTCAACGATGAATTCGGGAAGGACCCTGAATCCCATAGGAACGTCCACTGGCAGAGGAAGCCTGACGATGAAGAGGACATACTTCAAAACAGGCGGATTCTCCGGTGCACAAAGACTTACTCGACGAGAGGATTCGGATGTTTTCTGGTCGGGTCAACTTGTCGTATTAGCCAGGTTGAAAGGAAGCTTATGAATCCGATGGATCGATAGACATGTTCCGGCTCAACAAGTCCAGCCTCGAATGCGAATTGATGGGCACGAACTTTGTCTCGTTCAAGCTGTGCATATTAAGTGTACGGAGCCTGAGGCGGCTAGTCTGACATACCTTGGCCTGTCTAATGGCCGCTTCCGTGCGCGCTTGTAAAGGACTCTAGGCAAGGTCAATTAACGCGAAGAAGAGCGGAGGACAATCGTACTCCCATCCAGGAACCATCGCCTTCCAACCATTCAAGATGTCTTTGTATATCCTCCAGAAGTTTGGCGAGGCTATTATACGTTGAGATAGTTTTCAGATATCCAAAATGACTTGCGGCGATGGTGAGGAAAAAAATTTCGGAGATAAAGTTGGGCGCCTGTGCTATACAACCATGAGAAGGCCATTTTATATAGATATTTGGAATGGAACCGAACCAGATGGATTCCGATGTTCATCCTCCCATTGGGTTGCTTCTTCGCTGGTGGCTTTTATGCGTGTCTCTTCCTTTATGTTGATTCGAGAACTATTGGCAAAGAACAGCGGGTCCACGCGGTCCATCTAGAGGAAACAATCAGAAGCCGGATACTATGGCTCAGAACCATGCACCGACTTTTGTGTAATTGGCATCCATAAACGGTTCCGCAAAGCGCAGGAGGACACTCAGAATATTGACCATGAAGCCATCAGAGGATACAGTATTTGGATCAACCTTACGAACCATGTCAGCCTCAGAACTGTAACTAGTAAGTCCACTTACCTGCATTCCTGCTCGTTTAACATTCAAGCTGATGATGCGAGCAAAGTATTGCAAGACGGCCTCTCTAGCATCAGGCGAGGCTCTGACGATCGTGTTGAATATCTGGAAAAGAGATGCCTAGACAAATTTTCATCATCGCCCCCCTTCTATGGCAATCGCAACCAACTTACCTGTAGACTTTTGAGGGTCCCCCGAAGGCTAGCGAATGACGATTCAATGTCATTCCGCGTGCGCTTCTCGGGTTCGGAAAAGTACATTTGTGCAATGCCTGGCTAAAAGGATGAAGCATCTTGAGATATTTTTCTCTACCTGGCACACCGACTCACCCATTCTCGGGGGAAAACACCAAGTCGAACCAGCGGTCCGAGCAACGACTTTGCCTCAAAATTGAATGCAGTAACATTGGGAGGATTCCATTCTTCCATTCTGGTGATCATGGTGGCGATGCTCTTAATGGACACAAGCACTTCTAATCCACTGATCACCCCTCTCCAACCGGCATCACCTCCTCCCAGACCTTCTGGCCGGAACAGGGATTCATGGAACAATAAGCCCCTGACCACCGGGCCAAGTACACTGTCAAGCTCGTTGTCAGGTTCAAACCTACGAGTAAGGTCTTGCAAAAACTGTTCAATATCGGACGGCGTCAGTGTGTTCGGGCTCGCCGATGGCGCGGATAATAGCGGTGCTGAAAGAGCTGAAAGGGACAGTAGAGGTCCAACCAGTTCCTGAGCGCCAACAACACGCCTGCGACATAGATCAATACGCGTCCTTCACTCGCGTTGTATCAGTCACTTACCCCTCTGGTTGGGTAAACATCTCGGGCTCCTGCAAAGTTAACCCAGCATAGCTGACGACTAGATGGCGGATCTTCTCAAGCAGTTCAAGTCCGTTTTGTGTTCCGAGTGGCGGATGACCCTGAACAAACTTGTCAGATCACTGCAGATTCATTTATTTCACACCAACCTTTTTAATGAAGGCCGCTCGAGTTGCATTCAACCGTTTCCAACAACCAATGAGATACTCGAACGCTGTTTGTTGCGGTGGAAGCGATGCTAACACAGTCATGTATTCCAGGTCATCCCTACAATGACGTGCAGTAATCCGACATCAAGCCAAAGTCGTACGTACGTTCTTTGAGGCTCGATGGACAAACGAGCAAACAAGACTCGATCTATCACCTCAGCGTCTAGTCGTTCTATCGCTACATAACGAACATCAGAAGTGTAGCACAGGTTGGACGAGAAACTCACCTAATCCTTCCTCGTTTATCTCCTCTGCGAGGTACTTTAACCATACAATATCATAAGATGTCTTCTCAGCAACGTCTTTCTAATATCGGATCGGATGAGTTAGCCACTATAAGCATAATAGATGCTCATACATTTAGAGTGACTTTTAATATTCGCTCAATGCTTTCATGTTCCCAGGCCGTGAGATCAAACTTTTCAGGCTCTTTCCTTCTAACCAGTGCAGGAGAGGGCATGGTGGACGGCATTGGGTGTTTGTTCTGCGGTGCAGGGGCGGGTGTAATGGGCCTGGGTGATGGGGATGGCTTCGGTTGAGGAGAAGACGAAGCTGAAGTTGACGGAGCTGTACTCTGCGATGGGGCTGGAGAAGCCGACGCAGCGCTCTGTAATTTCGCAAGCCTCTTCAAGCGAATCTACGGAATCATCAGGCCGAATTCGGTTCCTATGGAAGAACAAACATACGCGCTCTGCGTCATCTTGAGGCGTGCTTTCGCTCATTTCTAGCTGCTATAGTGTTGTCCTGTCTCGCAATCGATGGTGTGCAGCAAGGACGTTGAACGTTGGCAGCCCAGATAGCTATCTTTGGTAACCTAACCAAGCGCGTGCGAATTCATCCAAATTCCAATTTGCCTCTCATGTTCTTCAGCCATCTGGCAGCCTCGGCGCATTCCTTTCTTAGACCCGCTAGCGGGTCCTACAGGCTGTTCTCGACTACAACGGCCGTCGAGGCTGGATATAAAATGAAGTCTCACTCAGGAGCAAAAAAGAGATGGCGTTCTTTAGCATCTGGAACCTCTTTTAAACGGGTATATGCTTCCACATTAGATGCACAGAAGCCATCTAACATCGTTCATGAGCCGAAAGCAGGACATTCGCACCTGAACGTGACCAAATCGCCTGCGCGGAAGAA
The DNA here is from genome assembly GCA_000827485.1 of Amanita muscaria Koide BX008. Classification (NCBI taxonomy): domain Eukaryota; kingdom Fungi; phylum Basidiomycota; class Agaricomycetes; order Agaricales; family Amanitaceae; genus Amanita; species Amanita muscaria. The sequence goes on along the minus strand of KN818261.1, from coordinate 80,139 downwards.
TAGACTCGGGAATACTGCTATTTCTACACCAACCCAAACACACAAATTAAAGAAACTTTTATTGCCTTATGGTACACACTAATATTCCTCGTGAGTCGCATCAAACAAATTTAGTCCCCTCTGAAATATCTTGATAGTGTCGAGCTTTCGCGGACCCGAAGAAAGCACGTATATCCTTCTGCTTTGGATCATGTGCCATACTGCCTATTCCAGCCTTTTGTCGAACCTACGAAGGCAATATCCGTTAGAGCAGCCAAACGCGAATTACAATACATACAAGGCCAGAGAGGTGTTCAGTCCGATGGTGATCCACAATGTGAACCCTTAGGTCCATGTCCTAGTCCATAAATGTTAGACGATAAAGAACCCTCAGACTCGCCTCCATACCGTGATCTCGGCTACCAATCTCGCCCACCCTGTATTTCGCAAATGTGAAATGCCCTTGGAAGTTCCTCTTCCAGCGTTTTTCGCGTCTCTCCTTAACAACGCGTTCGTAATCTCGCGAATGAAAAGGCCATGACTGACAATGGCTACATGGTATTCATCTTCGTGCATGTCGATTCTATCCTTTAAATCTTTTATATATGGTATGAGCAATTCATCTATAGCTTGGTTTGCTCGCTCGGCCATGTCATTTCGACTTTCACCATTTGGAAATTTGAGATGGCGCTCCTGGACCGCAGGGAATATCCCTTGTGCAAAATGCTCGTCCAGTGTAAGGCCTGGTTCCCGTACAGTTCTATACGGTTGACCTTCTGCTACTCCGAAATGCTGTTCTCGTAAAAGCAGCGAAGTCGTAACAGAGGGCTTGCGATGATTTTGAGCTTGTTGTAAGGCTTCGGCAGTTCCTAGAGCTCTCATTAATGGAGAAGAGAATACAACGGTATAGGGGGTGTTGGCGTGTGCTTTGGCGAGCGCTGTAGCTTGCTACGAGCTAATGAGCTTCCTTGCGGGGGAAGAATACTTGAACTGACACTCATCCCTTTCAAGGAAAGCTGCGTTAGGACCTTCACTGGGCATTTGGCAGGTTTCTTACCATGCTTAGAAAGTGGCGCATCTCTCCAACCTGCCCAGATAGAGTGCTAGCATTATGGGTTTCTGTTAGGTGTTGAATTAAATAATGTAGGAAACCGGGCACACAAGATTATCTGTAGACTCTCCATGTCTAATCTAAGCTAACAGTTGATTATGTCGGATATACAGAAAGTCGAATGGGGGCTTACGAATGTAAAGTAGACCCTGACCATCCACACAATCTATGCCACGACAGGGGTTGCTAGAAGATATGTTTCAATCTCCGAAAATATCTTTGATACCTTCCTCAATGCGAAGCGTAGGTCAAGCATTAATCGAATTAATAGCTCGGGGTGGTGGACCTACTCTTTTTTAAGGCTGGGTAGCTGCTCACCAGAGCAAGCCTGCTGGTAAATTCAGGTAGGTTGATTCCAAAGGCAGGTTTGGGTAATTCTATCGACCGTAATGGTACTGACGGTGTTTTAGCCAAGACGGCCACAGTATCAAGGCAAACCTAAAAGCCATTCATGCTCGAAAAAACACCTCTTTTTCGTGTACAAGCAGCCTACGCTCATCGACATATCTGACATTCACCAAATCGTTTTCTTCTGCGTTGGCGCAAGCATGGGCCACCCGCATGCACATTCGATCTCAAAAAGGCTTCAGCACGAACCGACCGAATCTTACTCGAGGAGAAGAAGACCAAAGTCAAGTAGGAGACGGTGCCTGATGCAGATCTCCTCTTGGCCGCAGCTGCTGGAGACGACGATGACGATGATACGCAAAGTGTTGAATCCGACGATAGTGGATGGTAGCGAGGAGTAAGCAGGATCCCAATTTTTGCCTGATTATGCGTTAACCTGATCTCTTCTGGAGGAGCAGGGAATCTGACTCTTACGGTGATTCATCTGATTCTGGCGCGGAGACTGCTTCCGATCCAAGCTGTGATATTACTCTAACTAAAGACGCCGCAAAAGCCAAAGGGAAGGGCAAAAGCAAAGGACACTAACGGTGATCCCAAGAAGATGAAGAAGAAAGTCAAGGCCAATAGCGATGCGGAAGACGACAAAGAGAAACTGGATAAGAAGTCTGCACCAAAGCCCAAAATGCCAGACATTGATGATGATGCGATGGATGTTGACGAAGACAGGCCTAATTTCAAGCTGCAGCCCAAAGGCAAAACAAAAGCTGACGCCGCCAAAAAAACAGGACAACTAGTCGCAACTATGGGGCAGACACGTGCTTTGACTCGGATATCCATCCGTCATCTTGTAAAGGTATCTCTATTCATTCTTACTGTATCCAATCGTTCTATGATAGTTTTTTGAATTGTTAATTGAACATTTTTATTCTATGTGTTAGAAACGACAATGACAGGAAAAGGCGTGATGGACAGTATGATAATGAGTAGTATGTGTATCTATTGATATGTCTCGTAAAACTGGTACATACTTTGGGTTTTTCTCGCTGGTACAAGATCCACGGCTCATGACGAAGATACTCCAACGACGCGAATTAGCCGCTGGTTAGATCGCGTTGACTGCGGTTTATACTAAGTAGTTAAAAGAACCTCAATGCTTGGGCTGAATGCCTTGTGAAGCCGCCATGTCGAATGCCTGATTCCCTCCATTTTCGAGTCCTAGATTCCAACAATAAGCCTAACCCGCCAGGTAAAACAACAGGTCCTTATCAACTTCTTATCAGAATGAAATGATGATGAGGTGGACACACCTCGCAGGAGTCGTAGCTCGCTACAGGTTTTGGAGAGCTTCAGATGAACAGTAAATTCAAGTTGGGCGCATGATAAAAACCATATCATTCTTATACTTTCATCATCATTTGCTGTTTGAAAGGCTAACTGTGTGGAGTATGATGTTCCCGGCCTTCGAGCTCGAAGTCACAACGCATATTGCATGGAATCCTGTGTGACGTGTGATTTTGCTCCTTTCTTCTTGACCATCACAACGCGCGCACGGACGCTCAAACGCTATTCCCATGTTTGACCCAAGTGTCTATATGTTCCCAAATGCTCAGAACTTTACAATCACTGGTGGTGAATTCCCCGTAGTAGGGGGCAATTATGTGAGCTACATTCAGTATTTATGCCGCACATTAATAAAGCCATATTACTAATTAGATCAAGAACGTCTATATGACCTCCAATGCTTCTGCTAGTACTTCAGATCAGATCCCACCTTTACCTTCCTTGAAGCCACCCAGCACCTTCTTCACAGGCCGTGACACTTATTTGCGGGCTTTACAGGACCACTTTTCGCCTGAAACTGACTGTGAAAGGAAACGGTTTCTTTTGTATGGAATGGGAGGTATTGGTAAGACTCAGATATGTCTCAAATTCATTGAACAATATGGGAAAATATGGTTTGAAGTTCTGTCCTCTTGTCTGCTCTGTGTTTGATATCAATTATGCTAGGTTTCCTGACATATTTTGGATTGATGCCTCTTCAGAACATACTATTGACCTCTGTCTGAGACAGATTGCACAGAAATATAAGGTGGATTCTACACCTTCTGCTGAATCTGCTTTGGAGTGGATTTCTGGTAGAAAGAACTGGCTTATGGTGTTTGATAATGCAGATGGGGGATATCATGTAGTGGAAAAGTCCATTCCACCTGGCAGTGAGGGAAATATCTTGATAACTAGCAGGGATAAGGGTTTGGCAAGGATTGCTTCAGGAACTCACCCTCTTGAGGTGACTGAGATGGGAGAAGAGGATGCTATTATCATGTTGCTGAAGTCAGCTATGGTTTATGACAACTCTGTGGATGTTGCAATCACAGCTCAGAAGCTTGTTGCTGCATTGGGTTACATTCCCCTTGCCATTGATCAAGCTGGGGCATATGTACAGTCATGTGGTTGTGAACTTGCTTATTATCTGGAGTTGTTTATCAAGCACCGTGTTAAATTGATGTCTGACAAGGAGTTTCATGGTGCATCACTCTATAACCATTCTACCTATGAAGCATGGGACATTTCCATTGAAGAGATCAAAAGAAGAGCAGGGGGGCAAAACAGTGTGCAAAGCCTTGCTGCCCAAAGTGCACTCACTCTTCACAACCTCTTTGCTTTTTTACATCAAGACAACATCTCTAGAGAAATTTTCAAGAATGCAGCTTTGAATTTTATGAAAAGGAAGGGTAGGGAGACAAATGGCTTACCACAGACCATCTCTTTGTTGGACTCTAGAACCCTCTTGCTGGATGCTGATGGGAATTGGGATGCACTCCAGTTTCAAGCAGGGATTAAAGTTTTATTATCATTCTCCCTAATAAGGAGCAATGGGATGTTGTATTCTGTTCATCCTTTGATCCAGACATGGAGCAGAGACAGAATATCACTGGTGAATGTTTCAGATTGTTGCAAAAAATCAAGGGCCCTTTTAGCTTGTTCATTAGACTTTAGGAACCAAGAAGATGACTACAGGTTCTGTTCACTGCTAGCTCCCCATATCAGAACAAATGGGGGACATGCAGCCCAACTTGTATCCGATGAGCAATACTTTGATGATCAGAATCGTATATTTGCACTTGTTTTTTTTATGGTTGGTGATTGGGATCAGGCTGAAAAACTGTGGAGGGAAACATCACATGCAAGGGAGACAAGGCTTGGTGAAAAACATCCAGACACCCTCACGACAATGAGCAATCTGGCACTCACATACAGCAATCAGGGAAAGCAGAAGGAAGCAGAAAGTCTACAGGTGAAGGTGATGGAAGCAAGCAAGGAAAT